>JANCMC010034702.1:3722-20380 GCA_024363005.1 Charaxes varanes
CCGGTAGATGTCGTTCTCATTCTGATTGTCCGTCTGTTTCGCGCCGCTCTGTAACTGAAAGCAATAGTAATCTCAATAGCAAATGATTATTGAGATACATTTGTTACGTTATTCCGTCAATAGATATTAAACAGCAAAACTAATTTGCTAGATTAACAATCTCCAAAGCATTTTTTCCACTTAATTTTTATTTGTATTCAAAACTAATAATTATAAAATTCCGCGATTCGCACGCATTTACGAAATTGCAAAGATTTAGAATTTAGAAAGTACTTTAAATAAACTACTTAGGTTAGTTATAACGGAAAAATATTAATTTTTGTAGTATCTTGTTCGTTATTGTAAGCTGTTATACTTTGTACATTATGTTTATTTTTCCTTAAGTTAAATATGAGAAAAGCTGTTGCGACTTCCCTCGCCTTTTTCCTTATTTAATGCTTATAGCACTTATGTATAATTATATCAAAGTAGGATATACGTGTTTCTCACTTTGAAGAACTACCTTTCATACAATCTTCCATTCCTTATGTAATAGGAGGTGATATTCCCAAAAAACCTTTCTTAGTGGATGCTTACAATATAATACCCTCGCAGTATTTTGCTACGTCATGGGGGCACTACCGTGATTCTAAATACTAATCGGCTGCCAACACTGAGCTTATGTTTCCCGTGAATCAAAGCGGATGATTCAGTCAAAATTCAGGACAATGTACTCATATAAACTCACCGCGTCGTCGCTGACTGCCAGACGCCGCAGGATCCTGGTGATGTACCAGTCGGGCGCGGCCGCGGGAGGTTTACCCGACTGCTTGCCGTGCGCTGAAAGTGTTGCTTACGGTGGTACAATTTGTATACAATTAGAGACAGTTAGTACAGCTGATTTTCACATGCAAAACCAATGGGCTTTTTATTTATTTCAGAGCTGCCTGTAATACAATTTACAATAAAACATGGGATTACATTTCGTATTCCTTCGGTTACTTGGCTCTATTGCTGGTCTCGATTGTGTAAAACGAACGTGGTGATGATGAATTTTGTGATTGTATATTTCATGCTTGCTGATATCCGCAGTAACAATATATATATATATATTGGTATGAGTCGTCTGACCTTTGCTATTAATTTTGTGGCGATCTTTATTTTAAAAATATGAAGGAAGAAAACTATGTAAAATTGAAAATTCCTGCTTGATGTGCGCCACCTACTGAAAGTTATTCGTACAAAGTCAATTACCCATTGCAAACAAATCCTTGTCATGGCTTGTCTATTCGATTTTTATATGTGGTAGGAATATTATTAGGACACAAGTGTTTATTTATTAAATTCAAAATTATAACTTTTAAATTTATAAGTCACGCATTAGGCACTTAGGTACTTTAATTATTGATAGTACGAGATAAAGTTATTTATAAACTGGGCTTACTTAGTATAACGTTAAATTTATAATGACTAATGACTGGGAGAGATTAATGGCAGAATTCATTACAACATTGCGGTGTGATATTAAAATTCATCTGGCGGTGTTTTAGCTTACGAGTAGACACGTTTAATTACTGTCCCAAATCCCCGCATCCGGTTTATACAGATTAAAACGGCGCTGATATAAAAGTAATTGTTTGTTATTGGCATATGTTATGATGTAAAGTAAGTTAACCTTTTGTGCGTACCGTTGCCACCACCTTGATTTCCAAAAAACTGAGCGGCTTTGCAGGATTGTCTCACCTCGCATAACATATCTATAATATCAGATCCGGTATTTCCGAATCATTACGAGCTCTCCGATGTTGCAGTTGTCCATGGGCATCGGTAATCGTTTTAAATGTCACAGAACCGCCTGCCCCTATGTATGTATATAACAAAATATTTGTTAAGTTGTACTTGGCAGGCTTGGAAGTCTTTAAACAGACTTCGAATACCTTCTGTCGTGCCCTGCGGGCCCCAATGTCCACTAAGCGGTTATGTATCTTTACATGCTCTTAATAAAGGCATCAAGGTACTTGTTTTTTGCATTGTAATAAAATATGTGACTTGATTTATCAGGAAATGGTCGTTATCGCCGCTCAATTGGCCGTCGCGTTCAACAGTGGTGACTGGTGTGGCACCATAATTGCGGGTGGGAAAGTGGTCGCGGACGCCAGCTGCGGCGGGCGGGCGCTGCTCAAAGAGATTAATAGCCTGATAAACATGTGCCGTCGATATAGCTAGTTATCACCGTCACGAACAAACCGACACACAAGTCCAGAGATATCAAACATCATACTAAGGAAATACAAAAACAAAATATTTCCTAAAAATATATTCAAGAATAATTAGTATATATGAGTAAAAATAAAAAAATAATAAAGTTAAGAACAAAAGATACGTTGAGCTCACTTCATTTTTCGTTGAAGTGAGTAACAAATAAGGCGTATGTAGTATTGAAGTAGACTCTCATTTCATATTTATGTATGTTTTAATGGGATATATTAATTTTGTGCACCTATTTAGATTGATTATTGGTTTTCATTAATAAATTAATATTTTTCAACAGTTTTTTTTTCAGTCATTATCGGATGCTTCAGTTATTACTGTGGTTGATTGCTAAAACAACCACAGTAGGCTTATGATATGAGGAAATACGTAACTCTTTCTCAACTTCCGTTCGTCATGTCCTATCACACTTTTTGTTACGCTCTCGACAGACATTCCAAAGTTTACTCTCCAAGTCAAGCGTTCATAAAGGAGTTTTCATCAAATAAGATTTTCTTATAACCTGGTTGTTTAAAGTTAAACGAATATATAATTTTAATATAAGCTAGATTTTGTATTAACGATATAAATATTATTTATTAAGCTAGATTTTAAGTTTTTTTCATAATAAACTAATAAACAAGTGAATTCTTTTTGAGAAAATAAACATCTTAATCCATAGATTTCGGCTCTGCCTCTCATAAAATGATGCGTTTAAATTGGCTATTTGGGTTATTTTGAATGTTCAAATACATTAATCTAGGTACTCTCAATAGGTCAGGAATTAGAGGAACCAAGCCTATGATGACAATAATAAGATGATGAATGACTAATGAACCTTTTATAGGAAGGATTATTGTCATATTGTAGGACAAGTGTCATCGATTCCTTGCCGGTTTATATGTTATATTGATATAATTATTATATAGTTAAAACTTAGAAATGAGTAAGTCTAATGTATCAGCAAGTGAGGTAAACCAGAATAACAAGATAAAAATATTTGGGATTCGTAATGTGAAGCTACTCGCCTAGGACCTCAATCCCACAGAAAATGACACACAAACAATACTTTTACAGTGCTGTAATTCTGCTAGTGAGCACACTTGCCAGCGTTCTTAAGGGACTGGTGTTGTAATCCAGTTACGCGCGAGTGAATATCAAGGATTATTTCTTAAGCGTGTTTAAGCTGTCGTGACTTCTCACAGTGAATATACCTCACATCGATCGAGTGTTTGACGTATTACTTAAAGAACGAAGACAAGTGAGCAAGAATTTCTTATGATGGTCTCGAGGAGTTTAAAAAAGATAGATGAAGAATGAAGAGGATAGACGAGACAGGAGGAAATTGGGACATCTCAATTTCATCCTTTCTCGTGTTTGTTTGTGTGGACATCCTTTCATTCAATAGCAATACACGTTATTAAAATAAAATTTAAAAATATCAAATTTTAAATAAAACTTCTTGCTTGCAGTATACGGTAGTGGTATGGTGTCCACTCAACTCCCAATTATTGTCATCGGCGGATTACACGGAAGCCCCTATCGATACGTGCGATAGTGCTGATACACAATATTACACGTGCTACAGATATACGACCGCGGAACGAATGTGACGCGCCATCCAACTTTACCCATTATCAGCTTCACCATAAGGGCACAGGCTCCAGGGCACCCATTCTTATGGAACCACTACGCGCCAGTATTAATAATTATATATTTGCTTTTTCTTCACTTTTAACTAGTATCGGTTTTATCAAGGGCATGTAGGATCAGGGCTTTGTTGATAAACGTGTGGAGAAAAATTCAATTGTGGTAGGGAACTTTCGGAGTTCAAAGTCAATTTTTACTTTCCTACAGAGTCTCGTGTTTTCCCAAGTTTAGGTGCCCTAGGTCCCCTGGATTGAATAAAATACCAGATGATTAACTATACAAGAGACTTCTTATTCAATATCATCAAGGGGAGATGTAGGTCTTTGTAGTGCTTACAGAAAATATGGGCAAATCAATTTTGTTACAATAGTTTTCAATTTACACTTTATTCTGCTGTTACGATAGTAGATATTATGGCAACGTGCTATAATTTCTATAAAAGCAAGCGCCAACTTTGGGAGCTGAATGACGAACTGGAACATCAACTACTGAGTGGTACTTCTTCTCGTTATCGATTCAATGACAAACTTCATAAAATTAGTAGTTCATAGTGGCGGCCCAGAAAGTGGCCACATCAATGGCTGGATCTAAGAGGTACTAAGAGTACTGGGCCAACGTACTGATGTCCTTGCAGAATAAAAAGCTTGGTTAGGATAGATCGTTTGCGTAAAAGGGTTTATGTAGATCTGCTGCCCGTTATGGTTCCTGTCCCTGATTTAATTTCCCCAACTTATGACACCTCCGCATAATTACAAGTTCCATGTGTTGCCATGTGTAATATATGAAATAAAAGCTTCTCGCTGCAGCAAAGTCTGTACTCTATATTTGAATATACAATAACAAAAAGGAAAAATATATTTATTTCTGAGTACGACTCCACCGCGGTATGCATGGCTGTAATGTACTTTGTATTATATTTATATACAAAAAGTGTTGGTTGAACAAATTTTCCAAGGCGTATTTAAGGCGAAATACAGAGAATGCACAAACAGCTTGTAGGTTAACATGTACTCTGTCTAAGACGCTAAGGAAATAAAGTGATAAGAGAATATAAAATGTCTTATAGCTTACCTCCCCAGCAGGAGTGTCCGTAACTTAAACAGGATCCTGTAACATAAAACACATTATCGTTGTTATCATGGCGATCGTCACCAATAAAAATGAAATTCGTATTTCAGATTTCATTCCTGCGGAGGTACAAATATTTTTCACGTGTAAAGAAAAGATTATTATTAAACTATCTAGTTTTCCACGGAGGCGACTTGTGTCTAGCAACGAACGTTACCGCACTGAAGTCAAGATTGTGAAGAGAATATCTGTTGTAATTGAGTACTGTTTACAGAAAACTTCAGTTACTTATTAAATATACTTCGGTGACTTTGTTCTTTATGCACATAATAGAGAAAAGTAGAGAAAGGCAAGGAACGTACTCTCACAGTACACTTGTCTACGAGAAGGTCCACACAATAGCTAAGCGCCACACCGATACAATAGGCCATAAACAGTCGATCGCATTAGATGCATTAGGGGAGTGTCGTCTTCCGTACCGCACTGCACCCCACAACACATAACGTAACGCATAACCTTCTAATAGCTGGCACTAAGTTGATTCCAGACCAAAGACTTGTCGGATAACTAAGGCTGCGTCTACATTGTTACTGTTTCATTTACTTCTAGCGGACCCGGCAGATGTCTTGCCCGAATTTGGGCTCATCTGCTCTAAGTCAATTAACCCATCTCTTTATATATTTTCCATAAAACGTGACAGTGGCCGAATTTTTTATGAAATAATAATTTAACACGGCACGTCAGTTTGGTCTAGTAAGAACCTTATCTATTTGAAGTAATCAGAAGTATGGAAAAAACCTGCATTTTTAGAGTCTTTATATAATCTTACGACTTTTCCTTTCTTTCTTTTATTTTAAAACCTTCCCTGAAATAAGGTGAGTGAAACAAAACAAACAGAATTCAAGAAGGTCCAGCAGTTTTAGCGAGACTACCGAACAATGATTGAGTTTTTATATATATGGATATCGTAAAAGTAAGTGCGTACTTTAACCTGACAAATGAGTTGTCATAGAACGGTAAGATTTTTGAGAATTGAAGGGTTCGTTTAGCAACCGTTCATATGCCTACCCGCCACATCTTGACTAAATGTTATAAAATTTTGGTTATAAATTCCCAAAAATAATTCCAACTCATTAGCACCAGGAAGTGTATATATGGACGTTACTATGATATTATATCTTCAGACCTATCATCAGATGCGTCTATATATCTTAAATGTTAAAATAAACAGATTATATGCATAGTTTTGATGCAAACAATAAAATCTCATTAGATTAAATTAAGACCGAAATAATATAAGACATTTAAACACCTTTCCTTATCGCATACTATTCGTCTCTGTGCACTAACTTACTCCAGAACGAAATAAATCTTATATATTAGTGAAAATATTTTTGTCACTAAATGCCTTCATAGATTTAAGCATTTGAGCAATTTTTAGATCGTTGTTTGGATGTTATATCATTTAAAGTAGTTGATCAAAGCGACGACTATTATGTTTAAAAGCTGCCCATTTATTTTCGCATTCATCTCCCGCGCTCAAATCTCTAGTGGGTTAAGCTTTGTTTTTATAAAGCACATTTATGGGTGCATGAAGTTATCTTTTCACGCCACGATAAATTTAATGCACGCGACGGTCCTGTGTGCTCGCAACGTGTCGAAGTCTTTGTACTCGACTGCTTCCGTCGACACTGACATCTTCCCTCGGGTTCTTTCCAATAAGTAATTCGTTATCAATTTCTCTATATGTCCTATTGGCTGAATGACAAATAAAATCTCGCTACAGTTTGAGCTTTGCGCATTGTTCGCTCGAAGTCAATCGGCAGATCTCTAACTCACTATATTGAAAATGTCCGATGTCAGGATTTAAAATTGATACGAATATCTTTATGTTCGAATATAGAGAACCCTTCATTTGATTTTTAATAAATCCCATATATATAAATTTATAGTCAATAAATCATTAAATATACATCGGAGAATATGAAAGACGGACGTATGTTCCTAAAGTAGGTAACATATTGCATGGTAACAGATAACAGTCGCCTGTTATACACAAATATATATATTTTTGTAAATATATAAATACAGACGGACAATACATATGCGCCAACGGGCCAGTCGGATATGAAAGACACCTTGAATGTCTATCTATATATTTCTTATTTGTAATAGTATAAATTATATTTATTAAATAATGATTTTTCCGTAATTAACGGAATCGAACCGCGACTCAATACATTACTGTCAGGTGGCGGTCGCGGAACAGCTTTGTAGCACTTACTTTATTAATATGTCACAGGCCGATGCATCGGTCGGCCAACTCACTATACTTGTTTTTATTTGTAACAAAAGTAATTCTTGATTACTGATTAATATCGAATACCTTCATGACAGTATGCAACACGCATTAGGACACGCCTACGTGTAAATAGGTACTGATACATTCTATTGTATTCGCCTTACTTTGCTCTGCGATAGGTTCGAGTCGGGCTCCTAAGCGCGCTCTGGCACCACCGACCTCATACAGAATGTTGCGTGGCCTTCGTGACCGTATGGCAATAGGCATCGAAGGAAAGGAAGGAAGGGTACTTATCAATAATTTCGGGTTAGCGAGCCACATTAGGGCACATCGCGCATGGCTGAGTGGTAACCGGTTATGTGGGCGGGCTTCCAGAAGATGCAGGGTCAAATCATTTGTTTTTTGAAGTAAAACTTCTTTACGCACGCTTGACTTGGGGATGGAGTAAGCTGGTGAATACGTGCGTGTGTAACGAGAGCGTTACGAAAAGTGTGATCGGGCGAGGCGAAATTTTGCTTCAGTGGCGTGGTCTAAAGCACACGCTGATTATATTTCAACATTTTTTAGGCAAATTTGTAGTAAGTTAATGAACCCTAATTAATGGTAATTAAAATTCAGCAATTGTGTACACACTGGAGACTAGTAACATATTAATATTACGATCAACCTTGACAGTGCAGTTGGTGCGATGCAACTGCCGCGTAATTTCCACGAAAAGCTGAAGGCTGCGGCGGCTTCAGTGGAAAACGCATAATTTAACAATTACAGCTGACATGCACACTCATAAATGCCTCGTTGCTTTTTACTAAATTATCATTTTTATACTTGTTAAGCGCCAATTGCATTACAGACTAATGAACGACAGAGGTCGGCTTTATAAATACTATATATTAGGGGGAGTCAGAAATCTGTAGGTTGTTCAACCGTGACTTTATTATATTCACTTCTAGCAGTCTTCCTTAAGTTTGAGAAAAAACATTGTAAACAATTAAATGAAATACGTAGTGTTATGAGCATCTTTATATCTCACAAATAAGTATAAACTCTTACACTTTCCGACTATTGTTAAAAAACCGGGCCAATGGGTGAATTGTTAATACAATCAATCCATGGAGCCACTTCTTGAGTGGTTCAGAGGCAGGTTTCATAATTAGTCGTTGTCCTCCGTTATCACGAATACTCGGAAGACGCCCGTATACTATAATTGCCAATTACATGTCTATGGTAGAAAAAATTCAGAAAAAAATTAGAAGGCCGCTGTATAGAAAGCAATACGGCTAATACGTTGGCTATCCTTTAATATATTCTAGTATGTTCCTTTTAGGTATGACAGGACACGAAATACTGGAATTGAGGCACTGACTGGCTACAGCCTTGACCATAGAGCTGTCCGTTTAAAAAATATTCTTATCTTTTTGTGGTGTTATTAGATGTCAATTGTCAAAAACTATTTTTGTTAATCAATGTCAAAAATTTTGTAAACAAACCAATGTGACTGCAGAATGCAGATGCAATTTTATGATTGTTATTAGTTTCAATAAGCAGTATATTTGCATAGAATTTAAATAAAATTACAGCTATAAGTAAACAGAACGTACCAGTTTTTTTTAAATTTTATAGGCATTGGTTTCATATTTATAAAAATGTCGCACCAACTAGGACGGGTAGTGTCGCAAATATTGCAGAGGTATTTCGGTGATATTGTGGAAAAAGTAGGCAGTGATTTGTTTATATTTGGAAGTAAACCTATAGCTATGATTGTGAAGTCTACAAACCTTCCTCGATCTCAGGTAATGTAATACATATTGGACAGTGTTTGAAAGTAACCTGTACTGTTATAGCCGCTACACACATATCGATAAATCGTTACGATAAAAGTATTAAGAAACACTAAGGACTTCAAATTACCCACAAGCTATCTTACGCTTTATTACAGTATGGTGAGAAGTATATTGGAATAGGCATCACCTATTTGGTCTCCTTTCTACAATATTCACTCGGATCGTATAGAATTAATTCAAAAACGTTGTCTCCAAATTTTAGCTTGGAGAACAGGTCGGCATCGCTTATTAAGCACTAATGAAAGTAGAGCTGATTACTATCATTAAAAGCAAGGCGGGATGCAGCTTTACTCATATATCTTTACAAAATACTGCACTATAAAATAGACTCTCCTGTATTGCTTTCCATCATAGATATCAACACCTAGTACAGATGTCGTAAACCTAAACCTTTCAGATTAAGCGTTTACAAAAGTAATGCTTCGTTTTACAATCCTATAGTAAGAATGTGTCGTTTATATAATGATATAAGCTCTCATAATAAGGACCTAGACATATTTAACAGTAAATTTAATTTATTTTTAAAGACAATTTCGATTGGGCTTGGGCTTCTTTAACAAGTTTAATTTATAAGTTGTTTTTATTTTATGTTATTGTTTAAAAAAATGTTTGTAATTTAATAGAATAAAATAATATATTACTGTAAGCACGTTTAACATAAAGTTGTAGTCGTACACACTTTTTTATGGAATATGGCATGTGCATAAGTTTAGTATTTTTTATGTTATTTTAAGTGTTGTCATATTCTGTTTGTGTGTCATAAATAAAAAAAAAATACCTGTAGAGCGTTGTGCGGTGAGCAACGTCGGCCTGCTCAATAAGCATGGCTAGTGCTCGTGCTTGTTCGCTTAAAGTCAAAAGCTCTAGTTCTTCACGGCCAACCTGGTACTGTAGCTCTGCTTGCTCAATGCGTGTGTCAATATTCCTGATGAAATTTAAACAAATGAAATAATAACACAAAGATAATAAAATCTTTGTGGCAAATTCCTCGGTCAGTCAGAATGTGCCTCGCCCGAGGAAAATGAATGTCCTCCAAATAAAAAAGTTGCGCGGCCAATGTCCGAGGCTGCCTCGCGAGTCTGCTTGTTCAGCCAGGACGCATAGATTGCAGTATTTGCCAGGATAACATAGATATGAATCCTGCACCTCTCAGATTTCGTAATAAACTATTATCTCCTATTTTAAGCTTAATTTTTCGCTTGTCTGTGGGAGTTTTAACAAGCTTCTTCTAAATTTAGCACTATACCTAGATTTTAATTATTACGGAGTACTTCTTACTCAGTGACATGGGTTTTTTCTAATCGTCGTTTTAGCTCTTGTATGTTGGATCTTCTGTTCTCGAGCTCCGTGCGGACAGCTGCAGCTCGCTCCTCCAAAGCACGTCTTTCATCTGTGGTCAACGTCGGTGGTTCGTCCAGCATGTTGCAGGGTGGCGGCGAAGACACCTGGCTCGCTAGACGCGCCGCGCTTAATGATGCACTGAGCTGCTTTTTTAAACTGATACATGGAAATTAAAAAAATATTTAAAAATTTCGGAAACGTCAAGTAATCAAAGTTAAACGTCAATATTTATAGAAAAATTACTTAGGACTAATATATTAGATATATAGGTATAGGTGTGTCTGTGGTGACTCATAAACTACGATACATTTAAAAGAAGCAAAAATTAATACATTATCAAAATCATTGAACAAGTTATGGAGAGAGCAATGTTTGGCGTTTTACTGTGTAACGAAATGCAAAAAAAATACTCTATAATTTCAGGATAGAACCAGAAAACACCAGTAACCACTTCTACGACTAGACATTTGATATACATTATATATTATGTATTATATGTTATTTTTCAATGATTATAAATATCTTAGCCACATGATATTATTTTGGGGCAGTTTCATACAACGTGTTAAAATTCCACTCTCTTAAGCTCTACCAATTTTGGAAATGTAAACAATTTTCCATAAATATACCTTTGAATTAGAGTCTCCTTATCCGATAGCGCTGCTCGAAGAGCATCGAGTTCACGAGAGGCGTCTCGTGTACCCGCACTGCGTCTTCTCGACCCTCCCCCCGCCAGAGACACCTCAATGCTAGCCATCTAAATAAAAAAAACAGTATGCGACATATAATTGTGATAAAACTAAAGAAAATACACGTTTCTATTTCCCACTAGTTTGTGTGACCAATTTGTGAGAAAATAAAATATTCCAAATGGGCAATTATGGCATGACTTTGTCTGCCTGATGACTGCAATTTTAACTGAAAGGTTTAGCCGTCTTCAGATAAAAAGAAATGAGAACACAAAAGCATGAATAAATAATGTAAAACATAAATTATTGTCTTAGTAGGCACTATATATTTATTGAAATTTGGATAATTGAATAGTCTATATGAACAGGGAGAAAATATGTGTTATTACATTCGATTGTACGGTTTTTTCTGTTATCGAGACTAAATCAACTATTTAAAGTATTGTTAATGATGCCATGTCTAACTCTTGCATTTAAAGTCCATGACTTCAGAAAGATAATTCAAGGAAAACCTTAAATTTTAAGTAACATTCTTCTTAGCTACTTAACGTTCTACCGGTCTAGTACCAGGGTCCGCCTAAATTGCAGAGGATGTGGCTGTGGGGCAAGTTAGTATGACCGGCTACCATCTGACTTCATCCCTGGACCCTCACAATATCTGCAATCGCACAACTAACATCACTTATTGATATTAATCAGACCCATTGTTTTACGCGCCTTCCGAAAAACGGTGAAGGTCGGATATTTGATCACCAGTGTTAGAATAGGTCATCTATTCTAGCGATTGACTCAAATATTGAACACTGAATAAATTTCGACCTCCTCCTAAACTTTAAGTCACATAATTAAAAATATGCGCACAAAAGGAACTATCGATAATAAAAGCCTGCTGTTTTATTCCCATTCCTACAAGAGAACACACGCATAGAGCTATAATCAAGTTTCTCAGCACGGTTATTAAAGACGATTCTGCGACGTTTTTGCGGCCCTTTGGTCGTTAACGTGACAAATAGCATATAATAGTATACCGAGAGATTGCTGAATTGATTAGGATATCTTCCATCATCCTCTTTAAATATAGTTATAGTAGGACATATTACTAGCATATTTCATGTCTTAATATTAGTTTAGGGCATGCTATTTTGTTTAATGTTATCCTTGCTTTTGGGTCCATGTGAATCAAAGAATATTTCTTTTGGAATATTGTATGTATATTAAAATTTTTCGTCACTGTGGTCAGAAAAATTACATTTAACATTATCAAAATAACTTAAGGTATTCACATATTATAAAAAAGATTTATTTTAGCACTTTTGTGTAAATAATTGATTGGTGGAGAAACCCTGGTCGTTCAATGCTTCGATAGGCGGATGATGTGAGGAGAGTGACGAGAGGTGGCTCGATGAGATCGGCAAGAGACAGGGGATAGGTGCAGAAGCAAAGGGAGACCTATGACCAGCAGTGGGTTATCAAGGGCTGATGGTGATGTAAAATATACCTTTGTTAGTGTTTTTAAGTGATACTATTATCACCACCAAACATTTTCTTGAATTCATCTGTAATCTTTGGGCACATACAAAATTTAGTCAAGTATAATGATTATAAGGTAGTAATTAATTTTACACAATATTAGCTATTTATTACAATTAGCTAGGAAGAGGTAGGCGGTTACCGCTTCCTGCGCACGCTCGTTCTACTCGACGGCGCGCGAAGGCTTCGGTACAGACAACCTTGGGGTATCTCTACTGCTGTGTTCACTGTTCATTTGTATGTAGTTACTAGTTGGATACATATTACAATACTTTATAAAAAGCTTGTCGATAAGCAAGTCGATGCCCGATGGTAGGAACAAACAAAATGATGAAACTTTTAAATTCTTCTCAGAACTTCCGCGGTGATTATGGCGCTAAACGCTAACAATAAGGTGCTAAACCCTATCTAAATAAAATTTAAGTGTAAGATGAATTCTAAAAAGTACTTTTTTGTTATTCGATAACTGCTTGACTAATATTTCCCTTAGTATAAAATTTTGAACTATTATACAATATTTTTAATTTTTAGACGTAAGAAGGCAACTCTGATCCGTCTGGAATCCGTTTGACGTTTAACTCTCAGGAAACGAAATCATGTATTCATAGCTTTAAACTTGCCCCTTTCCCACAGATTCTACAATTACTTTGTTCGCATACGTCAACTGCTTATATGGTTTCACACGAATTAATCAAGAGAAGTTAGAGCAGACATCTTATCTATTAGATTAATTTGGGCACTAATTCAGATATTGTCTTAGGGTCTAGTTAAATGAAATTGTTTATATGCCCGTATCATCATACATATATTTCATCCGTTGGAGACTTTCGTAATTCAAGGGTGGAAAAAATTGGTATTTCAGCTATATTGTCTGATGTATGTCTAATAACTGCTTATGTTGTTCCAGCAGATATTATTAAAAATATCTTAGTGTGCCATTTATATGATTTATATCAAAGACAGACATTTTATTGCGCGTCCTTTTCACCGTGTGATTACACTCACCAACAACCGCCTGTACCGCGTGGAATGACAATAAACAACGCGCTATCATGTGCAATCATGTCCAAGGATGCTATCGTGCGCGTCGCTAATTGTCGTGTTTTGTAACCACGTGATACAGACACACTTTAAAGATTGTACATTTATAAAAGGTCTAGTCAATCTAAGACTAATTTATGTGCCATGTTTTACGAAAAGCGCGATTATTTAGCCAATAGTCAACTTAAAAGGTCCGAGCGCTTAGTGTACCTACATGTGAACAAATTTTATCTTCTTTAGGTACTTACTATATAAATACATCACTCGGGTACAAGTGGAAATATAGTATATCGTTAGACCTTAAGACTAACATACTAACGATTTTTCCTATTGACAATATAAATTGCTGACGTTAGTTTTATATTAAAAGTTAATAAAATTTGAGATAATTTTAAAAACTACGAAAGTCAGAAAAAGGGATCTATGTTTCCGGGTTAGACGGGCACCTTGTTGCCAATTTTATTTGAGCACATTTTGATACAGGGCCTGTCTGAAACAAGTCTTGCTACTGGATGCTACTGGATGAAGCGACCCATTCAGGGCGCTAACCTTTTCAGTGCCGTAAAATTTATCGATGTAATATTTCTATTTGTCTTGTAATTAGATAACTCTCAATTGAACAGCATTCGATTACTTGCCATTTCACTTGTAGACGTATAGAGTGGACTTACATTATAGCGTGGTCCGGTGTGTATGGCGTGTCGAGTGCCAATTAGTGAGGGGACGCGAACAAGCTTTCGATATAATCTAGATTCAAGGAAATAAAGTCAGATACTGCATTGAATCTAGAAAACTTGTACTTGTATACTTCAATGATTACTGAAGAAAACAAATTGGAATTCGACTTATAGACCAAGAGGCAAATTCTACTTGTAGAACAGAAAATTATCTCCCTGTAATTCATTCTCCGATAAGTAATGAAGATATAGATAAGATAATAATCAGTAATGTAAAGCGAGTTGACAGAGAAGCAAACAAAAGAGAAATCCGTTCATGTATAGAAAAAAAAAATGTGAAAAATATAGGTAAATAACATACATTTATGTTAGATTTATAGTTGGCTTGAATTCTCTACACAATCTCTTACACTAACAATTTTACAGAATCAATCTTTATAGTAGGTACGTATGGCAGAGTAGAAGAAGAACAAAACCTTGCAAATAAATAAACAAAGACCACAATCGACGGTTGTATGTACCAACCTTTGCTTCCAGATTCTCGAGGTTGACGACCCCGCCAGGCTCCAATGTTTGCTGCAACAAACAAATGAAAAGTCTTAAAAGTTATGGTAATTAGAGTTGGACAAAGAGCCCTTCCTTTGTGCAGTGTTTGGACACAGCCCGCGCCGACGGCACAAAGCTTTGCATACGTTTATTTCACCTGGAACTATTTTTAACTTCGACAGCTACAAATTACTTGATACTTAACAATTTAAACTAAGTTTTTAAAAAAGAAGCTTGGTAATTTTTAACACTAATCTAAATTATACAAGGTGTAAAAGACATCGTACCGGATACGCATTCCATGTATTCAGTACATGATTTTAGATTCTCCAGTGATGAAAATTTTCGTCGGCTTTTTCTTATGGTGGTTTTTTCTAGCTGACACAATGTGATTTTAAATCAGAAACAAATTTCTTTAATTTTTTTACATCAAACCGCAATGTAAATAAAACATAAAAGTATGAGGGGAGGGGGGGGGGGGGTAGCGCGGCACGGGTCGTTGATTTGTTTTGCGCGTCAACATCTTGTTGACGATTGCTTCCCATGTTCACGATACATTGCGCCCTCAAGAATGGGATGAGGATGGCAATATCTGTAATTTCTCATTTCCGTGATGAATGATTTTTTGTGATTTTATTTAGGACATAAAATGTAGCCTTATTGTAAAGTTTGCGGTACGATGGCCTTCCCCCTACACCCTTTATAAGACAATGTTGAATCCCGATATACTTATAATAAAAAATATAATGACAATACCAACTGTATGTATTTCAGTTTGAAGATACGGATCATGTAGGTTGTAGAGAAGTAAAAATCATCATGTTATTGGTTGATTTTGCTTCCAGTGTGTTGTAAAATTGCTGTTTCTTCTACTGAATACGAAGTCGGGGGCATTAGCTAGTATACGAATAAGAGCTGTATTATAATACAGCACCAACAATGACTACGTAAGTTTACAGCACCGCTACTGTAATTTGGTGTACTTATGTTGATTTCCGTGAGTCATATTTGAACTGGTTGCTAGTTAACGGAGCGGATCGACTTGCTGTTATTAGGGGTTACCAGCCCGTGCGGCACTCAGCGCAACGCGGGCAGAGCACGCGCCTGATCACCGAGATTAAGAATCATTGTTCACGCAGTAATTGATTAGCACAGCTAGTTTCTAATTATTTTCAACTAAATTATAATGCATCTCAATGACACGAAGGCGCGGTAATATTTAGTTTAATATATTGTCAACCCTTACTCTTCGGTGCAGGTTGTAAAGAGAATTAATGAAATCGAGTGCACGTCTAGGAGTTAAGAAGCATAATATGGTAGTTTAGAAATAAAATCTTGAGATGAGATGGGGCACATAGTGATTTATCGTTAGTATCGTATTAGATTGTTTGCTTTTTTAGTGATGTTAGTATTTCATGAATCATGATATATATCATACTGATATCGAAGTAATTTGACTGATCGGAAGTTTCCCTGCTACATGTATAGATGATTGAAAACCTCTTTAAAAGTTACTTGATCCACAAATAGATCCGGCCATGCCATTAGCACCATAATAATTCAACTAATGTTAAATGTAATATGAACATTTAAAAGATTTTAATTAGAGGTCGCGCTATGCTTGTAGCCGAATTGGGCCGGCGCGTTCGGGTACCAGTACCTCTTTCTATAATCTTTTTTGTGAGTTTGCCGAAAATATATTTTACATAAAGATATAAAAAATGACTTATCATCGGTTTGTCGC
>JANCMC010034740.1:0-26525 GCA_024363005.1 Charaxes varanes
TTGGGCTGGCGCGTCCGGGTACTAGTACCTCTTTTTCATACAAAATCGACGTGAAGTGGCGGCGATACTGTCACGTCAGTGATAGTATTGTTCTCGCCTTTTGTTTGGTTTGTACGACTTCTCGGTGGCCTAATCTTGTCGCTGAAGGCCGGCAACTCATCTGATAGCCTTTTGGTTGTGTAGATGTCCATGGGCGTTGATAGTCTGCTTGCTCGTTTACCCCTTGTAACATAAAAGAAGAACGGCTTTGCGAGAGAAAGATTCATTTATGCCCATCAGTACGAATAAATAGGTCAATTTTCACGGTGGGTGGTGAAAAATTACCTTTGGTGGTAAGAACACAACATTTGGCGTAAAGTTTAGCCTGAACTCCTATAGAACAGTTCTGGAACATCGTAAAAAGAGGCAGATAGTCTAGGCCTGACCCTCCAGATGCACTCAGCCAGTTGAAATCTGCTGTGGTGGTCGCCTGGAAGAAAATGACTCAGGAGCACATTTTAAGTGTAGTATGGCCGGGGACTTTGTGTCACTGCACAAGGTTTGGTAGAATTTTATAGACTTCAAGGACAAAAATGAACAAAAACTTTGAGCTATGTCTGGCTCCGATATCAAAAATGTGTTCGACAGGCTTGGCGACAAAAGGGCCAAACGGCAGAACAGTTGACCATCCATCTAGTTCTCTCGGTTTATATATCTGCTCTGGTTGTGGCCGTTCTTGTCAATCCAGGATTTTTCCCCTGGAAAATTTTATTAGGTCCCCTTAAAGTGCAGTGAGTTATAATGGCCGATTACCGTCTGACGTCATCCTGGGAACCCCAAAAATCTTTACAATATCATTAATCGGGATTCACTGTTTCACGTGCCATCCGAAACACAGAGCTCGGATATTTCAAAACCTGTCTTAAAATTGGTCACTCACCTATCACCTGGCCGCGGCAAGACCTGCTTAACCTAGCGATCGACTTAAGTGCCGACCGGAGATTTATTTACGACGTTCTCACCACGGTTTCCCATGAGACGAATTTGGGAATTCCAGGACCACAAAAATATTCAATATGTCCTACCATTAAAAAGATATGTAAGTAGGTATTAAAATTCATAACGCTTTTGCATTTCGAAATCGCATCGCGGTCTTGCCCATCGATTCGGTCGTATGATTAACATTTAACGATGCGGTCAATTTTGCCTCACTAATACGCTATAAACGTATTTGTTAAATAACTACAAAAGTTGTTGTCCGATTTCGTTCAAAATAATGAAAATTTATACATTAGGAAAAAAAACAAAACAGTATTACCTTAACTTTTTCTTCTTCTTCTGTAACATAGTAATTATTGACTATTTACTCAATTCAATTCGTTTTCTTTTAATTATTTTTAGTAAATGCGTCAAATTTAATAATATGTCACACCAAGAGGGGTTTATTACGTCACCCGAATTTTACGATCTATAAACGTCTTCCGCCGTCATGCCTTAGCTTAGATAAAGCGGACTGAAATTGCGAAGACTATTACGTCGTTATTAAAATGAAAAGATTGCAAATTCAAATGGTATTTTATTCAAGTAGAGTTTTACAAGCTCTTTTGACTCTTCAAATATTTTAAAAGTTATCACTGATTCGCAAGAGTCGAACCACGAGAAGAATCAGCAAGAAACTCGTTAGCCATTCTTTTAAAAATATTTGTTACAAAAATGAGTTATTTACATTTCTGCATGTAAACTATAAAATACAAAGCTGCAGCGACTCAATTCTAAGCAGTTTTATCCTTAATATAGTCTTCTACTATATAGTACGTCTTACGAATAAGCGTGCTTTTAACATGTTGTTTAAATTACTTTTATTAACTATAGAAAAATTTAATATGGCATCTGGGATTGCTGTTCAAAATACTTCTCTTATTATTATATTCTAATATTTTTTACATTATTTACAGCAAGTATTAATAAACTTCTAGTTTAATTATATTATTTCCGTACTGAATCCAAACATTGAATACTTACATTCACATTCACATTGCACAGTTGAATCGCAGGTTTAAGATGTAAGTATTAAATATATGAATACGAGATTAAAAGTAATTCATCTACATTAAATCTAAGCCATATGTTGTCCTTTGGACATGCGCCAATAAAAGCCTTTCATGTTCAAAAGCTCCGCATGTGTACCTCGTTCCACGATTTTACCTGTAAAAAAATGTTACGTTATTATATTTTTACTCTAAATAATCTTCAAATAACAAATAATCGTACGTTCAATTAAGAACAGTTGCGTTGCTTGCCTTAGTCGAGCCCTGTATCAAAATTGCTACTTTGCGCGTTCGTTAAACTCGGAAAAATCCTTTTCTAACTTTAGGCTGAGGGGGGGGGGGGGATATCGCAGTAGCTACGCCTCTTATTAAGAATTTATGTCTTGATGTTAATATTATGCAAGACTAACATATTATCAACACGATTGGATTTGTGCTCTACTACATATTATTATCATTTTTTTAAATGTATAAAGTTACAACAATTGAAGTTTATAAAGTCTTGAGCCATTTAGTAAAATCATTATCGTATGGCTTTGAAGGACTTGTTTATCCGTTGGAAGATATCCATCTGCTAGACAGTAGTTTGCCGTAAGTGGTCTTATGTTTGACAAGATATATTTTTTCACACGATTTTCACCTTAATCGAAAGTCCAACATTAATCATTCTATTTGAACGATGGTTAAGTAAAGTCAGTTTATTTAGATGGTAAAATATTTAAAGTGGTCGAGAGCGTGTCAAAATACGCAGAAAGGTTCTGTATCTGATACGCGATAAAGGTATTTTTTAAATAACTTCAAAAATTGCCCAATTTCGCTCAAATTTTCCTAGTGAGTTTTTAGCATGCCCTATCAATATAGAAGTCTCTACGTCTACCTCTAAATCCTAGAGGGAACAGACGGATGAACAAAGCTAAATTATAAGAGGTCTAGGTAGCGATACTAACCTTTGTCTAAAACACATATTAGGTCAGCATCTTTGATTGTAGATAGGCGATGAGCAATCGTGATACAGGTTCTTCCTTTAGCTGCTTTCTCCAGAGCTTCGGAGACAGCCTGAAAATATTTTTGACGATTAAGTATGTAGTTTTCTATAAAAAAAATACGATTTTATATTATCATCAATTTAATGTATAAGTATATATTCTTACTGTGTTTAATTTATTTTTTTTGCAAGAACGCAATTCGTTTTACGGACTTAAAAGATAAATACAATGCACAAGGCATTTAATTCTACCAAATTTTGTCAATAAGCAAGTGTGCAAATAAGAACGTAGTGCAGGCGCTGGGTGGACTTAAGTGTGCACAATATAAGGACCGCTTTCCTCAGAAAAGCATGCAGATGCAGATTCTGGATGTTGCCAGGAGCCATGCTGGTCCATTTTTTACACCCCAGGCCGTTAGACATCAAGTGTACTAAAAATATGCTTTGGAATCAGTACAATAATTGTTTAAGTGGCAATATTCTATTGAAAATTTAAAAAGAACTTTAATTGTTGATAAAAGGGTTCTATTCTTTAATCATGAGAATCAAGTGCTTATGTTTGTCACGTTTTAAATATATTCATTTGCTATTTAAGGGAGTGGGGTGTAAAAAAAATGGATCACAATGGGTCCTGGCGACATCCAGAATCGTAATCTGTATGCTTTTTTCTGTTCAAAACCATTAACAGAATGCGGTTCTCATATTATGCGTACTCAAGTCTAACCAGCGTCTGCACTATATTGCATAGAATCCAAGAGGTCCACTCGCAAAAAAAAATTTCGTTGTTTGACTATCAATAGGTAGCTATCCTTATTATGCTTTAATTCGTATATAAAGTAAAACATGAACTAATTATGAAGTTAAACGGAAAGATATGTTATCTTACTTTTTCGCTGTTGGCGTCCAGGGCCGATGTTGCTTCATCCAAAAGAAGTAAGCGCGGGGATCGTATAAGCGCCCTCGCAATGCAAACTCTTTGTTTTTGACCTCCCGATAGTTGTGCACCGCTTGAACCTAAATGTGTGTCGTACCCCTACAACATAATGTATTGAATTAGTGAAATAGGTAATCAATGAAAAACAAAATCAATGGAAAACTCTTCACAAGCCTCCCCTAAGACGAGCTGATAAAACTGTTTGCCTCAGTTTTACTAATCAATATAAAAAGATCGTGTAAATATAATAACTTCGACTTTTTTTGATTATATTAAATTTTATATCCAGGTAGACTTTTGTTTTTAATCATTCATCGATACAAAAATTAACACTTTACAACAAATAGTTGTATACCTGTGGTAAAGATATAATGAAATTGGTGAAATAATATCACAACCTAATATATAACTAATATTATTAAAATTTTCAATATTTAAAGTTAAATTTATAAATATTAAAGTGGCATCCCGTGAGTCCCAATAAAAGTGAAAAGGAATCTTTAGAGGTGTCGGTAACGGCGACGTTAATGGGTGAACAAAAAGCGTAATACCCGCATCAACGTCAGCGAACGCTTGACACTGACTTTAACCTCACCGTTACCGACACCTTCGTCGATACGTTTTCACTTCTTTTAGGACTACCGGAGAGTCAGTGTTCGCTTTTAAAGTACACATATACGCACAGTATCACATCTTATATATAAAATCGATGGGGTTCCTTGAGGAATTATGTGAATAAATATATGTTTACCCAACCAGTTCCGATCTAATCTCATCCTATAATGATATCCTTCTTGGTTTTTAACATGGTGATGGTGATCAATCTTATTTCTTCTCTAAGGTTGCTAATAGATGGTACTTGAACTGAATTACATCCCCATCATATATATATCATCATATAAATATACAGAGGAGGTCGTGGCCTTATGAGTACTCGGCATTTTAGTCGATCACTAAGTGATCCAACTACCGACGCCCAAGGTAAACCAGATGTAGATCACAATGTTGAGGCAGGTTAGAGGATTTTAATTTTTTTTTCTATTCAGGATGAAGACAAGAAGTCTGGTGCAGGAGACGGGCACACGACCGAAGATGAGTCGTCGCAGGATTCAAAGGGTGAGTCCCTGTCGCAAGATCCAACTACCGACGCCCAAGGTAAACCAGATGTAGATCACAATGTTGAGGCAGGTTAGAGGATTTTAATTTTTTTAATTAATGCTTTTTTTTAGATTATCGGTCCATTGGTGACTCCAGTCCAGTCGTTGGTATGTTAAATTATATTTTCATTATCAATATTATATCAAATTGTGATTATTTTACAAGTGCTCATTGACGATTAAGATAAAGTCAAATGGGGGATTTACCCATCCATAGACAAGGCAGTATAGTTTGTCCATTTTATTAAACATTATGACAGATGGGTCTTGTGTGGTAACACCATAATATTTATGTTTGTCCATTCCTGACGACAGGTATTTGTACTGTACACCTGGGGAAAAATCTATATGTATAAAAGCGGAAAAAGTCACTTAACTTTAAATTACGAAACACGTGGGATGTATTAAGATGAAATTGGGCATGGTAGTTTATACTTAGGAGACATGCGCTAAGAATGTGTACAAAGGCACACCAAAGTGGAAGGTTTTCGGCGAGGAACGAAAGGTGGAAGCGAAGATCGATATGCTCAACCTCCGCAAAGGAAGATCCTCAGCCATATATAGTTCATATAGAGGAAGGTGGGCGAACACTAATATTGCACTCCCCACTGTGTGCTCTACTCTCAATAAATCAAAAACGAGCCATTTTATGAACTAAAAGTCGCTCTATTTCTTTGGTGTGGCACTTATTCTTCTTCTTCCTAGCGTTATCCCGGTTAAATACCAGGGTCCGCTTAGATTGTTGAGCATGTGGCAGTGGGGCGAGTTAAGATAACCGATTGCCATCTGGCGTCATCCTCGGAACCACGCGGGGTGTTGCGCGTCGCGTGCGGCGTGGCGACTCGCGGCGTGTCTAACCTATATGCACTCATACAACGCTATATGTTTGAATTCGGTGCGGGCCGCGTCGCCACACGCGATGCGCGACATTCCGCGTCCCTGTAGACGAGGCCTAAGGTTAGGACACGCGACCGCACGAATAAATATGGCGCGCGTGCTGCCAGCTCCGACGCGCACCCGCGTGACGTGTCTCAGTGCTTCGACAGATTCAGCGGTAGGTGGGACCCGTAACTTTGTTCAATTCGTTTAATATTGATTCGATTTTTTCACTCTCGAGCCTTCTGGTGACGCAGCTGTTCATGGGACTCTGTAGATATATACATATAAGGGAAAGATCACATAACGTGAAATCGCAAAGACCGCGGCACACTAAGACATCCGCTAAGAAAGGTTTTTTGCTAGGGTCCAAAGGTTTTAATTAGAGGTAGCACCATGCTTGTAGCCGAATTGGGCCGGCGCATCCGGGTAACAGACATATGAGGATAGCAATATAAATATATGCACGACTAGCTGTTTCTCGCGACTTCGCCCGCGTTAATAGCGAGAGCTTTTAGGCTTTTCTAACCTGGCCCTATCGAAAAATCCTTTTTAGGGTACTACAAGGAACCCTTATATTTTCGCTCTGTCCGTCCGTCCGTTTGTCTGCCAGCGAGTCTGCATTTCGAAACTATTAGACGTAGAGACTTGAAATTTTCCATGTTGATAGAACAGGTAGGATACAACTGGTCTGACTTCAAAAATTCTTTCAGCGTTAGATAGCCCATATATCGAGGAAGGCTATAGGCCATATACCATCACGCTAAAATTTTTCACCTAATTTTATGCGGACGAAGTTGCGGGTAACAAGTTAAAGCCACAATGGCTCAACGATATAAGGTATGGACTGAAATCCGCAACTGGTCTGACTTCAAAAATTCTTTCAGCGTTAGATAGCCCATATATCGAGGAAGGCTATAGGCCATATACCATCAATTGTACTACTTAGTTTAATTTCCGCGCATTATTTGAGAAAAGTACTATACAAGCCTTGGCCGCAACTAGGCATTGTTGGACTTGCGTATGTATTCACACGTTCGTCCATCAATGCCTCTCTTGCCGGCCGCTGCAGTAATGTACTAATTTATATTACATTTGGTACAGTTAAGTTAAAGCCCTAATTCGTGTGCTAGTTAAAAGCTGTGATACAGGAAAAAAGTGCATTATAATTCTGTTTAAATATACAAAAAAGTAGTGAACACATTATCAAGCAAAACAAAAAGTAATCAAAGGATGAAAAACAACTTAAAAAAAGGAATATTATTTGATAATCACAGCCGCGTGTGGTTCGCGTGCCGCAAATTATTGACCCCTGGGCGTCCTTTATACAATTTCTCCCATCGAATACAGTCATGTAAATATAATATAAGTAAAGTACCTCCTTCAATGTGGTACGCGTACGTTTCTTGCGTCATTTGACACAACAGATCCAACGTTTTCAGTAATAAGGTGTAATACAACGGGTCAGTTTTCTTCCAGTGTATCCTCTCCAGGGTTTTTATAAACCCACTAAGTATATACGTCTTACTACTACTGTCCATGTTATCCTAAAAACAATACTTTATATAAACTCGCGTGCCATTAAATAGACTAGACCAAGCCGTACATTGGCACAGAAGGTTGTTTTTTAAAAACGGCTCTTTCTAATTTCATAAAACTTTTTTATCTGAAAGTCTGATTACTATTCTTAAAAAAAAAACAGCAATTTTCAAAATAAATGTGACAAAACGAAGCGATTTTCCGCAAAATCAACCCTTAATGCCAATATAAGTTTTGAGTCGATTTAATGGCATGCCAGTGTTTTTGCCACATAAAAGTACAGAAAAAATTATCACATTTTGCACAAATACATGCGCGAATAATACATAGAAAATAATTCACACGCAATTTATTTGCTCTAATTTTTTCTTTGTACACGGACTTCCGCAAAATAACGACATAATGAATATATGAATGATTTATTTTTCATTCACTTAAAAGAAGTTAATCATATTGCTTATAATTAGCTGAAAGCCGCGCCTTCGTTTGCATCGAGTTCAATAATTTTGTTGAATTCGGAGGATTTTATCTTTTTCAATACATATTTCAGCTGAAAGTAAAATCTAAGCCCCTGTGTTTTTCCTTGTAACGTTAGCTATCCATCAGTGAAAGTGTGAACACGAAATTTTATAAGAACAATATATAAGTATTAATTAGAGGCTTGCAGTTTTTTGGTCTGCAGCCGACTCGCGCCACCTCTTCCTCGGCCTACCTAGGTTTCGGCGGCCATTGGTGGGAGTCTATATATCCATAATTACAAAGACGTAGTAGATTTAAAAAATGTATTTATTTACTACCGACGTAATTACACCGTACAGTCATCGGTTCATTTCGAGAAAATTAGGATAGAACCGTTTCGAATCTTATTACAAAATTCGTTTTCAATGGAATAAGACCTTGGGCGTTCTTCAACTAATCGAATCATTTCGAATCTCAATTCCATTTTTTCACTGTAACAGTTCTAGTTAAGTAAACAAACAATTTCAAAGCTATTGTTTGAAATAAGCACTGTTGGGAAATTGTAATTAAATTAATTTCGGTTCATTTTTAAATTTAAAATAATGTATATTCAAAATTGAAACAAAGATAAATTTACAGTGTCCAACATTTTTTTACTCTTTGTCCACAATTTTATATCAAAGACTATAAACTTGTGTCTACAATGATGATGTGACATGAAAAATAAGAAAATTAGAATTAAAAAAGGAAATATGATGAACTGTTGTCTGTATTATATTTAAAAAAAAAACTGTTGATGTACGTTTCTTATTTAATAATTTCTCACGAAAGGAATAAAAACAAAACAGGCGATGTGTTCCGTTGTTTTTGAAAGAAGGAGATAAAAAGAAAGCAAGAGAAGAAATGTAGCAGAAAAATATGCATATAGAGTTAAAGACTACTAACGGCTTCGCACGTGTACACTATCGAGATTTTCATACTTCTAAACATTTTGGAAATGTTCTATCGGCGTGTTCATCGGGGATAATGGGGGATTCCAATAGTGAATGATTTTTTCAAATCGGTCCAGTAGTTTCGTAGCGAATAAAATTCGAACAAACTATCAAATCTTCCCACTTTATAATACTCGTACAGACGTATCGACCAGATTATTAGCTAGCCGTGTTATAGGCTAAAAGTGTTCGATCATTCTAGTAACATAGTTTTTATTTACAGATTTCCGCTATACATCGCCTGAACGTTACTCCCGTATAAATTCACTCTATTTTAACACCAAGCCACTGACAGTGCCAAGAATCAACATACTGAAGTTTTTGCGTCATTTCAATTCGAAGTCGGGAAATGAGAAAATAATCTTATACCGGAGCCAGACATAGCTTTAAGTGTTTGTACATTTTTGTCCTTGAAGACTACGAAGATCTGCAAAACTTTGCGCAGCCACACAAAGTCCCCGGCCACTCTCTATGCTCATTGAAATGATCATTCAAATGAAGCCATGCCTGGCTCCGGCATTAAACTCACTCACCGGCAATATTAAAAGAGTTGACAAGAAATTGCCGAGCAATCCAACAACTCTGTCATGAGTCGGTTTGTTCTGGCCGTCCTCTTGAATAAATTGCGGAATATCGGGTATGAGCCCAACTAAAGTTTTCAAATTGGCCTCGGCTGCGACAAACGAGATGAAGTTTAAAATTTGTGTAGATAACGTGTGAGGAGGTCATAACTAAATCAGTACCCGACACTCTGCTTCTCCTTCCAAGCGTTATCCCGGTTAAGTACCAGGACCCGCTTAGATTGCAGAGGATTTGGCTGCGGGGCGAGCTAAGATGACCGACACTCAACTTCACTGCCAGTGTTCACTCGCCTGCCTAGCCAAATCTGGTATGATCCTACTGGCGCGGCTTTAGATGTCCTTTCTAGGAATGAACTTATCATAGTTCTTGACAAGCTAAGGTCTTTTAGTAGGTTGTACAGGGATTTTGTTTGCTAATATTATTCGCAGAATTTCAGGATCTGCTTCCCGTGGGATATTATGGTGATTTACACCGTGCTGGCAACTTTTATATGCACCGCAGCCAGATAATGTATTTTGTTTGGGGGGTTGTGCAGACTTCTTTTTTTTTAATTACCCTATTTGTGTCCCCCTAGGCAAAGCTCCCCCCCCCCCCCTCTCGTTTCATTCTCCTCTTTCCTGGGCCAATCTCATACACAAATTCCTCTCTAAGACATCCATATCGTTGCGACCCCTCTACCTCTACTTACCTGGTGGGCGGCCACTGCTGGGCATCCAGAAACGTTGCAATATTGCTTCTTTAATTATGCATTAAAAATATACGGATTTTAGACGGCCGCTGTGCAAAAAATGCTACATCGCAAGTAAGACCATACTTTAGATTTTAGATTGGTCCTAAGAAATGATACTACTATGGACAGAAATGTAAAGTGGCACTCACAACCTTTAATTAGAACACTTATTGGACTCTCTTTTACAACCATAAAATTTATACGCCGCTCTCGAATGGCTGACCACAATTTTTACGTTTTCATTCCCAGAATTCCAGTGTTGCCATTATTAATGCCGCATTTGGTCAATGGCGATGTGACATCACATACTTTTCAATTTTGGGCAATGGCATTGTGACATCACATACTGTTCAATTGTATGCATTTGTTGTGAACATTGTGAAAAGAAAACAACAGTATCAATATATTTTTCAAATACATTTTTTTTATTTTTTATATGTGACATCTCAAACCTTTTGACCCCTCTCACCCTTACCTCTGTCTCACACTGTCCCCTTTGGCTCTTTTGTGTCACCGTCGCATTCCTCCCTCTCAGGATGATGGCCACAGTGAAAGCTGCACCGAGCACGCCACCAACTGCCCAATTCACCTCCCAGGCTTCTTGCGCTTCTGTGAGAAAAATATCCCATATGAAAAAACGAATTATTGCATGAAAGGCTCGTTCTTCTTCTTCCTATCGTCATTCCGATTAAGTACCAGGGTCCGCTTAGATTGTAGAGGATGCCTTTTAAATTAAAATAGCTAATAAAATGAGTCTTTCAATATATAGTAACTATGATTATTTAGGATGTGGCTGTGGGGCGAGTTAAGATGACCGATTGCCACCTGACGTCATCCTCGAACCCCCACGACCTCTACAACCTTTCGACTAATATCACAAAGTGACATTAATCAGGTCTCACTATTTTACGTGCCTTCCGAAACACGGAGAAGGTCGGATGTCAAATATAAACCAGTGCTGGAATGGGTCACCCATCTATCACCCGGACGCAACAAGAGTAACTTAACCTAGCGATCGACTCAAATGCCGACCACGGTACCCAGAAGCGCCGGCCAAATTCGGCTACAAGCGTGGCGCTACCTCTAATTAGAAAGGCAGGAGTAGGGGAAAGGAATGGGGGAAAAAGGATATAAAGGTAGATGGGGAGGAGGGAAAGGATGAGGAAGTTTATTTCGTGCCATAATAAAAAAACTATTTATAGTCGACCAAGAAAGGCTTTACCATTTTGCATGACGGTTCCCGTTTAAAGAAAATTTTGCTAAGGATTAACAAGCAAAAATGGGCCGATCGTCTACCAATGAATTGAATGTGTTAGCCCAGCTTCTGGTCTTCCATTGGGGCATTTGCTTGGACATACTCCGCCTACCATCACCACATCTGGCCAAGTGTCCTGCCCACCACTTGAATTTTGCGACACGGTCTTCTATATATGTGATTTTTGTCCGTCTCCAGATCTCCATGTAAAGTTTAAGAATAAAAAAAAGTATAAATTACCGCGTAAACAGCCCATAGCCAACAAGCTGAATGAAACGAGCTTAGACCAGCTCGAACAGGTCGTCCGTGACCAGCAGCTCCAGGTCGGGCAGCAGGCGCTCCTCCCTCAGGGTCCACAGGACCTGCGGGCCGCGAATCGCTCCGTTAGGCTCTCCGTCGGCGGGAAGAGAGGGCTGCGGAGGCGGCCGAGCCGCGGGCGCTCACCGCGGCCAGCGTGTGCACGAGCGCGGCGGAGGGAGGAGCGCGGTCGCGCAGTGCGCGCTCGGCCGCGGCGCCCAGCCAGCGCACGTAGGGCCTGAAGGGCATTGCCAAGGGGGAGCAGGGAGAGATAGCTACCCCTACCTAGAATTTAAAAAAATATATATTTTTCGATCAAAAAGCGTCGTGTCATAAAAACGCCGTGGTGTGAATACAAACTTGGGAGTTCATACGTTCTGATTGAACAGTTTTTGGACCCGGCACCCGCAGGGTGAAGTTGTGGAATGTTAAGAAATTCGTCCCTCTCCCTTTTGACAAGTGACGTTACAGAGATTTTGACGCCGTCTTTTTAGCATGTTCTCTCACCATGGAAAATTTCAAGTCTGCACGTCTAATAGTTTGGAATCCTAGGGAGGGACCACCATAAAGGCGTGCCTTCATCCGACCTCCACCGCAGCCCGCAGCCCGCCCGCGGGCGCGCGGCTGCGGAGGGCGGAGGGCGGAGGGCCAGGGCTCCGCTGGGCGGCCTAGGACTGCGCCTCCCGCTGGCGACACGCCACCGCGGCCACCAGCGCGGCGCCGCGCCCGCTGCCGTCCTCCGAGAGCATCAGGTCGAACTGCAATTACATTCAAGTATTTATCACAAAAACATCAAAATTACTTCTTTTGAATCGTCCAACATTTAAATGATACCGCCGATTCGGGAAAGTCGAGAGTCGAGACATTCTTTTGAAAATAGTTGTTACAAAAATGACTTTGATACATTTGCACGTTAGCTGGTTTATCTTTTATATAGTCTTCGACTGCATAATACGCATTACGGATAAGCGTGGTTTTAAAACATTTTTTAATCACTGAAAATTATAAAGTAGGATAAGAAATTAAAGAGATTATAATTAACCCATTTTATGACGTCATACTTAGTAGCGTACCAAATATTATCGTTACCCCTGAAGCAATTTTTTTTATCTAATATGGGAGCCACTGCGGTCCGTCGAAGTTTAAACTACATTTTACTCCGTCCGCCTAACGTTGACCTAGGAATTATGTTTAAGTACCTGCAAATGCCTAAATTAAGAAACTAATTTAACAGTCTACAAGTTCAAAATCTGTGGCTTAATATCTATGGGTGATGGACCACGTAGTTGTATGTAGAGGGAGGCGTAAGCAATGAATTATGTAACATTAAGCCAGTTAAGACAGAACAAATATATCAATATTTAGATTACATTAAGGAATAATGAAAACTGCGTCACAACAGCACACGCCCGACTGTAGTATCTGCTGACGTAGAGGGGCTCGCCCTCGCGCGGTATCGCCGCCGATAAGGTCACAGCCCGCGCAAATACCTATTTCTTTTGTTTTCAATTAAATAATACTTGAAAAATTCCGTTGTTATTCTGTTTTAATTAACACAATATTCCCAAAACAAAAACTTATCTAACGAAAGATTCTGACTACTAGCTTTAGCCCACTACTTTGTCCATGGTTTCATGACGTAATCGTATAAAAATTAAAAAAATTATATTGTATTTAATTTATTATATTATATTGAGTTATTATAACTTTAACAATGAAACACATTGCAAATCCACTAGAATTGCATTGAAAAGCTATATGGCTTGAAATTAATTGTTTGTCGATTGTTCAATCTTATCACAATCAATTTTATTACTGAAGATATTTAATCTTTTAAGTTGTGGAATAATAAATCCACATCTGAGTAATATATTCGTGTCAAAGGAGCGTTTGTTCCCCTTGACCTTTAGCACGCACCAGAGAGACCAGTTCTCTTCAAAGAGCAAATCTTAAACTTCAAATACTAATGTTTATGATAAACTTATTGCGTGATGTTTTATTCATAAACAGCTGATGCCCGGAATTTGATCCGCGTAGTTCAACAAACTTCTAATGTAGTTCTTTTAACCACATCCCTAGGCGAATTGAAAGTGCTTATTAATGTCATTAGTTATGTAAGGTCACGAAAGTCTTAAGTATTTTTGGAATAAATAGTACCTAACATATGTGCCGGCCTATGAAATCTTAAAAATGAAACGTACTAAGTGATTTTCGCAATGCTTTAGGTCGCTAAGATGGAGGTAAATAGGAATATCAGGCACAAATAACCTAGAATTTTATATAACCTACATTCATCGGCGTTCTCTACACACGTCTATTTCCGCGATACTATAGACACAAGGATGACGTTCGAAAAGCCGTCTGCCCTTGTTGATAACATTTTTGCTGATAGTGTTATCAGACAGTATCTCTCCCAGCGATCGGTCTCCTGTCGCAAATTGGTGAAAATATTTACGTACAGCGATTATTCGGCGTTAACGTTGGTTAATATTGGTGACACGTTTAAATCTTCGTGATAGGGGTTCTTTGACATTTGAAATTTGGTTTGCGTAGTTATAAAACTTTCCAGTTTAAATATTTTGCATGTTTTTAATGGTTTTTACATGAGAATTCTCAAATAAGTAAAAATGACAATTTAGTACAAAATAGGGTTAATAGTTTCTTTATCTTCAAGTGAAAATACGATCAAAATTAGAAACTTCGTTATGATTAAGTAGCTTAGATAAATAGAAAGCTCGTAACGGATGGCCAAACTGGAATTCAAAATAGACATCTCTTTTAAAACTAATATTAGGATTTTTAAGCACAATACGGATATTTTTCCTTCATCACTTGATTGAACCTATAAGGCTCTTGTTGGAAATGGGTGCATCGATAATGCAGCGGGATCAGTCTTCGCTCCCGACATTTTTTAATGTGTCCTTGGTTGGGTCTATAGGTAGGCCCTCGTTAGAAGTTAGTGCGAGACATTAGCGTTCGATCCGGCTTTCTACCGTCGAGCTGTAGAGAGAGAGAGAGAGAGAGAGCGAGAGAGAGAGAGAGAGAGGGGGGAACCGACCTGAATGCCTGGGCGCACGAGCTGCGCGATCTTGTCGCACATGAGCGCGTGGAAGTGCGGGTGGAAGCGGCAGACGGAGCCGTCGATGCCGACGGTGACGCGCGGCTCGTCCATCTTGTGCAGCAGCGTGGCGATGCCGGCCGACACCAGGTGCGCCGCGCGCCGCGACACGCTCTCGCACGCGTGCCGCACGCCCGCCATGTCGGCCTCCGTGGCGTGCGCCAGCCCTGCAAAGCGTCGCCACGAGTTATGCCGTGGGCCTTAGCGCGTCAAAGGTACTCTTGACAGTATTGCCTGGGCGTCCCCCGCCGACCAATTCTCGCTACGGGCAATCCGTCCAATTCCGTTAAAGTATGAAAGTACTCTCGTTAAATTATAAAGCAAAAAATTCTATATATTCTACCCCTAAGTAGTGACATTATCTTACCTAGTTCTTCGAGGACTTCCATACAGCTGGTATAGTCGCCGGGCTTGTCGGACTCAATTTCTGACACATATTTGGTGTAGAAGCTGCCCCTCTCGAACAGCAGGTCCGAGCCGCGCCCTCCAAACAGCAACCCCATCCGGGTGAGCTTCACCAGCACCAGGCGAACCAGCTCGCCCATGTACATTCCTGATATCATCTTCTCTTGGCTGTAGAGAGATATGTATGTTCTAACATTTCAGAGGTAAAATAAAAAATACTTAGCATAGAAGAAAGATTATTGGACGAGTTAGAGGGTTCTGATACTTGGATACGAACACGAAATTGGAGAGGAGAGTGTAAAATTTAAAGTGTGCTTTTTACGCTGATCACATACACGTATACGCTAAATAAAAAGCTAGTAAAGGTTTAAAACAAAATGCATTTTAAAACTGATAGTTAAAAATGTCTTCTTTTTTACTTAAATAAATCACAGACGTACGCTTGTAATTTGTATATAATGTGTACAGTTTATCGTTTTGCCGCGCCCGCGCCCGCGCTGATTACATTACGTCTGAACTTTGCCTCCATATATTGACTTTGACATTAATTAGCTATCGCGATCAATTGATAGCACTAGTCGCGTATTTAAAATATATAATAATTGCGAATGTCAGTTTGTTTGTTACACTTTCGCGCCTAAACTATTCGACAATATTGTGTTCACGTTTCAGGGATATGAAAAGGGTCCGGGGCAGTACTTTTTAACTTAAAACAACTATAATAATTTCATTTTCGTTCGATATGCAATATTTCTTTGGCTGCTTTTTTTAATGATATTTTGTAAGGTTTACAAGTTTTGTTTTTTAACTCTTTGTCTCTTATTAAAAAAGAAAATTAAAAACGAAATTTGAAGAATACTACTGAAAGGTAGCTTATGTTAAATAAAAGTAAATTGGAAGAAATTTCTTACAAACATTACGAGTCGCATTTTATGTATGAGGTATCAGCAGTATTGCGTTACTAAGAAATGACACCTTCATAATAATTTTAGCACGACGTATGTAGGCAACTAACACATAACCGATAACTGGTTTAGCATTGTTTCGTTTAATATACGACATAGGTTTATTTGGAAAGTTTATAGTTAATTGGATATTACGGTAAATTCTTTTAGCATCTTTCTTTCCAGTTTAGTAATCGAGTAGGTCTTTAACACCGAGTTGAGTTAACGAGGTTTTACTATGTAAATTATATGAACATTCTGCATAACAAGTTCGCTGTATTGCAAGTCATGTGCTCTATATGTTACAACTCGACCAGTTTATTCTGATTAACTTCCTGTAATCTGATTAAAAAACAACATTTTATGAAATAATTAAGTACTGGCAAACGCTTACAGCTTTGTCCGCCTATACAAGTCGCCTAAAGATATTTTATACCGTAAATTATTATTTTTTTCAAGTTTTTGGGGACTTTTAATTTTAATGTATGTACAAGACTTTTACTATGTGCTAAAGCTCCCAGTTCTCAAAAAACATTTTTTTTTAATTTTTTTTCTTAAATAACTTATAAGTGATGTTATTGATATTACTAGTCTGATTTGCTCAGAGCAAATGACAAAACAGGTAAACAACAAAGGAAAATAGAGAGTCAGCCAGCAGTCAATTTCTTCTTAGTATAAGTAAACTTTGGACTTTAATTACTAGAAACTACGGATTGATGGGTGAAATCTATGTTTACGTATAGATTTTACAGAAAAGTATAGAACAGAAGACAAAAGTATACAACTCTCTGGCGGACCAGACGCGCGCGGTGGACTTTATTTTTAAGCGGAGACTTGCGCGCGCGCAGTCGAGCCGACGAGGGGAGTCCGCGCACTGCACGAGTACCACACTTTGCCTGTCTGATTTATCAGACGCGATCCAAATTGGTTATTGCTAATTAGTATTGCCCGCATAATACCGCACCATTTTGGGGGTGAATAACGGAGAGGAACTTTGGCGAACAATGGCCCGTAAATCGCGTTCGGAACGAATGGCATACGTGATTGAAATAAAGATTTGTTTACATATTAATTTACGCATGATAAGCAATTTTTATTGTCCGCACGAACGTTTTTAAATAAATGTGCAACATAGATAAGTTTACCTACGTCATTGGTTTGTTGTAAAATAAATATATTTTAGGTTAGGTTTTGTTATTTTCTATTATATTGTGTTGCTATAAAATTTTCTTTTTATTTTATTCGAATAAAATACTTAATATTTTTTAATTATATTGATGATATGAAACTTTTTTAAATGTTGTGTGTGCATTAGATCTGACTAATGTATAAAGCTGAAGAGTTTGTCTGTTTGTTGTTTATATGCTTGAACGCGCTAATCTAGGAACTACTGATCCGATTTGAAAAAATCTTTCAGTTTACGATAGCCCATTTATCGAGGAAGGCTATATATCATCACGCTATAATTGAATCTATTTCCTTTTACGCGGCCGAAGACGCAGGCACAACTAGTAACAGATAAAAGTTAAAGACTCATTTAGTATCTTTCGTATTGCAGCCCAGCCTTACTGGTTTAAGTTACTGGTGCTTCAGAATTTGCATTAAAAGTTTTTAAGAAATTCGAAGAAAATACCAAAAATTAAGAATTAATAAGATTTAAGTAAATCCATATCGTTTTATCATCGATTTACGTATATCCATATCAGTATGATTACGTGAATGTAAAAATAAGTAACACGACTGTTATCATTCGATGACCTTGAGAGATAGAAAGTTATTGATTTCGGCTTCCTTATGTACGGAACGATTTGGAGCTGATAAACGCATATAAGAACTTATTTAATGAAGGAAACTTCGCCATTGCAGGATTCGAACCCATGACAAATTTACATAAGTACTACTGAGGTGTTGCGCTTAAACGTCAAATGAAGGGTCGGAAAATCTGAGTTGCTTTGCGTAATGTCGCAAAGAGATATGTTCTTCAGAGATTGTTCGTAATTTAGTTAATGTCTTTCTCATTTCAAGAATAACCTTTTAAATTCAAATTTATTTATTTATCACACATCATAGGTCCAAATAACTGATAGAATCAGGCGTTACTTTGCGGAAATCCTTGACATGCATGAAAAACTAAACTAGTTTGTTTTAATCCGCGAATGAATTTTCATTCGCGGATTAAAGCAAAGTAGTTTAGTTTTCATGCATATCATAGGCCCATGTGTTAGTAAATAAAATGAACAAAGAAATCTTATGACTATGTTAGTAAAATAAAAATATTATTTAATCGAATTAATGAATTACAATTATTGTTCCCTATTGCTCATCAGCAACAACACTCACACTTGAGTCAATAATAATATAAAATTTTGACAAAAAAACCGACCTCAAATTGCCAGAACAGGACCAAAGTGAAATGGGACCACACCATAAACACCAGCTTTCAAATGAAAAAGAATCATCAAAATCGGTTCGCCACGTCGAAAGTGATAAGATAACAAACATAAAAATACAGTCCAATTGAGAACCACATCCTTTTTTGAAGTGAGTTGAAAACAGGAGTTCAAGAATGCGTGACTTCCATAATTGAATGTCTCAATTGAAGGTGCCATATATTTAGTCCTGATAAGTTTTCAATTGATTTTTTCATAGATTCGGAATAAACCAGTTCACGAATCCATCCAATATGGAAATTAAAGGATGTTGGGTATTACACGTAGTTGTTAGCGTGGGCTAATATTAGAATAACGAGGCCCGGCGGTTCTAGACTTGCAGGTCATCCAGATTGATTGAACGCTTCCACTGCGCTGGCTGAGGCTAATCGAGCATGTTGCGTGACCGGTGAGGAAAAAGGTATAAAAACTGCTCTAGATAAATCTGTAGGCTTTAATACTTCCTATAGATTCCTTTGATAGTTTATGCCATAATGTTGTTAGATTCAAGTATATGAAGGTATATCTGATTTAGGAGATCCCTCAACAATCAAACAATACTAGTCGCGCAGTGTTGTTTTTGTGCTAGTGGGTTTTTTGCAGGATTAACAAAACGCTAATAGAGTGTGTCTCGTGATTAGTGGGGGCAAAAGGTACAAAAGCTTCTCTAGATATATCTGTAGGCTATAATAAAACCTAAAATCTACGAAAAACTGCAGCAAAATAGTAGTACTTGAGGGGTGGTCGGTAATGCTTATCCCGCGGGCCGCACGTGACCCGCGGCGCCTCATTTTGTGACCCGCATCTAATTCTTTTAAATAAATAATAATTACATTACACGAGCGCTACGTTTTAGCGTGTTGTACTAAAATTAAAATTTAAAACAGCATACGTACTTAAAAACGTTAAATTTGACTTTTTTACTATCGCTTATACTTACTTAAGTATATAAATAAATAGCTAGACACCTATTCTCCAATAATTATTTTACAAATGCGGCCTGCACTGCGTAACTTTTTTTACGATGTGACCCTTGCCTGCCAGAAGGTAATTAGAGGTAGCGCCACGCTTGTAGCCGAATTGGGCCGGCGCGTCCGGGTACCAGTACCTCTTTCTCACATGGTTACTGAATAAATAATAGCACCTGTGTCAGTTGGCGCGTGACGAGTGGCTCCCGAGAGAGGCGGCCTCTGTGTCTGTTTCCGAAAGTGCACTTTTCTCTGAACAAGAGACAAATTGTTCACAGCAAAGTTGCTTGTGTATGACATAATATGTACTATGCTATGTTCGATATCGTTTTCAAAGTGTATACTACTGTATAGAATAGGAAAGCTTTATACACGCTTCTGACGCAAATGTTACGAAATTATATGAAGCTTTCATTTTTATTGCAAGCTTTTATTGTTTGTGTTCAGATCAAAGCTTAGGAGCTACTTCAGTAGCACTGTCTGGCTTTAAATTAAGCTTAAATTTGGTATACTTTGGTATCTTCGGTAACAATTCTTTAGTGCTGGCCTGATGATGGAATGTGGTCACATGATAAATGAATTTCTAAAGATTACATATATTTGTCTGACATCATCCCCGAAACTCTCTCAATCTCTCTCTACAATCTCACAACTATTGTCACTTATTGACTTAATTGTCACTGGAGTCCACAGAGTACTACAAAACTTTGTACAGTTACACAAAGTCTTTGGTCACACAATATGATCATTCAAATGAAGCTATATCCGGCTCCGACATTATAAGCTAACTATATTATTATGTACAAATGGTTACTACAAATGAAATGAAATTATAATATAGGAATAGCCGCAAAATTACCTTTCAGCAATACGCGAAATGGTGGTACATCAGTTATCAGCATTATCAAACTAATTAAGCTTAAAAGGGCTTCAATAAATGTATTTATTAGCCGCTAGTTATTATGAGTATGCTCGTTTATTGTTGGCGAGTTTCAGTTTTGTTAACTGGCCGGTGTTAATGGCCGACAGGTGTAAAATTTCGCTTTTATTACCCTCCAGCAGTTTCCTGTATGAATTTCACTAATCAAACTTTTATAGTGCAGTTTTAGAACTGCTATAATATTCAGAAGTTTTACACCCAGTGCGCGAAACTTTAAAATAATTTTCCAATTTGAAAAATTCATTTAAGTAAAGTTTCTGCTGCGAAAGTTCCTTTGGAGAAATTCTAACTGTGTTTAATTATGGGAGAATGTTTGTGATTTTACAATAGAATTAGACATTAAAATTGATATAGACGGTAACGTTAGATGAGAATTAGAGGGATAATATTGCTTTGGGATTGGAAAAATATTGCCGCTAAAATCTTAGTGTTAATCTATTACTTTTGTTTAAACGTTATATTTTTGTAGATTTGATTAATGTGTTTAATTTTATATAGACATAACAATAAATAAAATCAATATTTATTATAATTCAAGGCACAATATATTTTTTTATATAAAACATAATGACATAATATTAATTTATCTAATTTTCTTTTTTTATTCAGCTCTTATTGAAAATTAGCCCACTGATGCTCATTTCCATTCGTGCGTCCGTGAAATCACTTATTGGATGCAGCTGAAAATCAGCGCCGCATCTCAAAATTGCTTTTGTTCCGCGGCATACTCTGAGCTGCCTTGCCTATTCGTTGCTGTCGTAAATATTTCAATGTACTTAACTTTAATTTTAACGCCTGTATTGTATTAACGCAGCTTCGAATAAAGTTATTCTATTCATAGTTTGCAGTGTACACGCTGTAAACTATGCATCGTAGGGTAGGATATTCCTTAAATATTTAGGGGTCTTGTTCATAAACTTTGAAAAATTCATTTAAAATATTATAAAAATTCAATCAGGTCCAACTAAAATCCACGAGGTGCTTGGTTCGTCAACGAACTCTATTTGACTACTTTTGTATGTAATTTAATTGGATTTTCTTGGAATATTGGGCAGTTTATGTAATAAGGTATTCTTTATAATTCAAGAGGATAAAACAGACGAAAGATTAAAAATAAAAATCCATTAAGACAACAAGAAATTTTAAGTTTATTAATACTAGTGAGCTCTTTGAATATTGAATACATTAAATCAAGTCTATCAGTTAATGACTATAAATTCTAAATCAGTCGGATTCGTAGTGAATTTAAAACATCACAGTTAAACAAAGCACTTTGGAATTATTGCCACTTGAAGTTAATATTCACAGTCATTATGGTACCCTGGTACACCACCACCACATAGATGTCCGAAAATCCGCTACCATGCGATTTGCAAGGAATTTCCTACCTACGTCGTTTTGTGTCCGATATAGCTTAAGAACCTTTATTTTATACTACAAGGAGCAAACAGGCAGGCGGTTGATCTAAGTGACAATCCAAGCCCATGGATATATGCACCACCAGGCTTGCAGATGCATTACCGGTCTTAAAGAGTGGTTTAAGCCACCGGGAACTCACAAAAACCGAATGAAATTTGACAACAATATCATCACTTGACGTGACAATATTGCCGCCACTTCTCGCTAATATTATTTCGGAAAAAGGTACTGGTATCCGGACACACCGGCCCAATTCAAAAGGCCTACAAGCAAAACCTTCAAAAGATATATTGATATTTGTAGTAGTTAGTACTGTTCTTCCATCCATTTTTCACTCTTCCGTTGCGATAGTAGATATACTTTACCGATATTTATAGAAGTTAAGGAAGCCAGACTTTCAGGCATACATGACAGTACCACAAGTGTAAAGGGAAGATTTCAGATTTATCTTCTAAGAATCTACCGAAATTTACAACCCTCCATGGGTTTCGTTTAGTGCCAATAGCTAAGGTGTTCTTTCACTGGTATAAACACAGGTTTTTCTACTGCGACAGTGTTCACCACGGGAACATGAACTGTCTTGACTATTGGAACGGTTTTGACTATGGGGACCTCGGAAGCAGCACTAAGCTGAGCTTGCGTCCTTTTGCTTTAGTTGTTAACTTTTTATTACTTTCCATATTTGCTCACCAGTAAAGTGACATTAATCGGGTCCCACTGTTTTAAGTGCCTTCCAAAACACGGAGAAGGTCGGATATCAATTATAAACCAGTGCTAGATCGGTCACCCATCTGTCACCCGGTCGCAGCCAGAGCAACTTAACGTAGCGATCGACTCAAATACCGACCACTGATTAGGCCACGACCTCCTCTATCGAATCATGCCAATAAAAAAAACCCCTACGAAAAGACAAAATATGCTAATAAAAGGTATAGTAAAATTCGGGGAACACATTCTGACCCCAGGAGTAATTAGAGCGCTGAACACCTCAAGCCATTGCAGGGTTTATGTGCTCTGCTGGTCTTGAGGATGAGATAAAAGCTGAGGCAGTTACAATAGATCTTACTGGTCGCAGTAACGATAGGGCATTCGGTCCGCGCCAAAAAAAATTAATCGGATATGTATAAAGACAAAAAATAAAAACGCACCAACGCCGGTATATCACAAGCGGCCATCTTACGTGACTGGAACTATTTTTCACGTTGAGTTTGACACTTTCCGTACAAATATTTTTGACAGTGTTTTGCAGGCCCTTTTTTTTTTTTTTTTTTTTTTTTTTTTTTTTCCGCTGGGAAATGCTTTTACGCACTGCCCCGTTCTTTTGCAGGCCCTAAGCGACTACATCTAGTCCGGACTATGTTCTTTCTTGTCGCTATCGTAAACCTAAAATATAAATATTTCAGGGCAATACAAACTTTTACCTGGTTAATGCGTTTTTATAAATCCTGCTTAACCTTACAATCGACTCAAATGCCAGCCACAAATAAAAATTAAGCGATAAATTTAACATTGCAGCAATAAAATTTTTGCCTCGATTTTTGTCCCGTTCAAAGTCTAACCCGACTTGGCTAATAACATTATCGAGGTTTAGAACTCAATAGACCGTGAAACTGTGACGTCACAAGTCTATTGTGTTTGTCGCGGAAGTGGCTCACCCGAAGAAGAAGCCCAATACGGAAGACAAAGAACCCTATCAAGCCCGTTCAAGCAAACAAACAAACAAACTCTTCAGTTTTATATATGAATCTAGTTGCTATTGTCAGTCCACCTATACTGTCCATGGTAGTAGTATCCGGATCCTTTCTCTCCTCCCCATCTACCTTTATACCCTTTTAATCCATCCCTTTCCCTTACTCCTGTCTTTCTAATTAGAGGTAGCGCCATGCTTGGGTGTCAAATTTTTTTTTAATATTATTCGTTGCTAATCTGATCTGATTTGGCTCGGCAAATGAGAATGAATCTCTTCGGCGTGGCCTATCCAAGGTCGGAAGACTACGGTTCCTTCAGGTTGCAGGCGAACATAGAACTGCTCGTGTGGATTTTTGAAGCCTTGTCATTGGAGTAAAGGATTAGCACGCTGAAGTTTCGCTGGCCATATCAGTCGTAGAACCGATAACCGGTGAGGCAAACGAGTTCTTGAGTGGAAACCGCGTCTCAGTAAACGTAGTGTGTAGAACGCCCTTCAGCTAGGTGGAGTGGCATGTCCTGCTATCTGTTTTATTGAGGGCACCAGAGGATCACCAATGTATTCCTCCCAGGTGTCTGGAATGCCCAAGTTGCGTTTACCACTGATGTTCTTCTTCTTCTTAGCGTTTTCTCGGTCTAGTACCAGGGTCCGCTTCGATTGTAGAGGATGTGGCTGTGGGGCGAGTTAAGATGACCGATTGCCGTCTGACGTCATCATCGGAGACCCTACTACAATCTCTGGAACCTCACGACTAATATAACTCTTTCGTTCGGTTTCTGAGACTTCCCGGTGGCCTAACCTCGTCATTAAGGCCGGCAAAGCATCTGTCGCCTCCTGGTCGTGCAGATGTCCATGGGCGTCAGTAGGGAGCAGGCAGCAGCTGCTGCTGCCTGCACGTTTGCCCCTTGTAACATAAGAAAGCGACAATTCAATAAAAAAAAATGGAAAGTTAGGTTAAGTAATGTATAGGGTTTCAGTCCATACCTTATACCGTTGAGCTATTGAGGCTCTAAATGAATTGAATCGATTGACGTATATACGGTAGCATACCTACGAAATAGGTCTGATGAAGAGGCCCATATACCGTTGAGCTATTGAGGCTCTATGGACATTTGCACCACGAGAAAGCTGTATGAGAATGCGACAATAATATCGTCATTTGACGTGACAGCATTGCCACCACCTCGCGCTGATGTTATGTAAGAAAGGGGTACTGTTACCCGGACCTGCCAGCCAAATTCCGCTGTAGACCAAAAGGATTGCAAAAATATATAATAAATATCAAAACAAATAACCATTTTTAATAATACTTTCTGAAATTATTCGTAGTCATTCGTAAAAGTCAATTCGAACTTTAATAACATACCATAGAGTTCAAGTGTTTGTGGAGGGGTTCCGGGAAGGCAAAACAACTGAGTGACGTTAGTATCGTATAAATACTGATGTCAATATTTATACTATGGTGACATTAGCCAAACACGAATGCATTGTACATTTTTGAGATGAGAAAAACACTTGCCCTCTATTAGCCAATTTACCAGTCTTCTTTAGGTAGTTTCCATAAAACCCAAGCCCAGGGCTCGGCAATATTTCGTGTCGGAATAACCAAAAATAACAATTTACAAACTGTGAAAGTTTTTAAAGAGCTACGAAAATTTTTCATGCCTCCAATAAATCTTAGTTGCAAAAAAGTTTTTGGTAAAAAACAAAACTGGTTTGTTTATTCATAACAAAAATATCTACTCATCCATATATAAGTAGTGTCTTTCATAACAAATTAGGGTTATTATAACATAATCACATATTTTCGTATAGAACAAAAGAGCTACCAGCTTCACATCCGAAGAACCGCATGTGGCTCGCGAACCGCAGGTTAACCACCACTTGCCAAATGTTTTATGATAAAATAATTTTATATGACACGTCAATCAAAAGGTCTAGTGCGGACGTTATTTATTTAAAATATTCTGACGTATTAAAACAAATCTGCATTTTTTAATAATCTTTCGACTTGTCCTTTATGTTTTTTTTAAATCTTCTCTAAAATAAGGGGAATGAAAAAAAAACAAAGATAATTTATATGGATTCAGCTGTTTTCGAGTTTTAGCGAGACTAACCGATAACGATGGATTTTTATATAATTAGATTTATAAGTTTTCTTATACAATACGTATAAGCTATACGATTGTGCAATCTCCTCACATTCAATCAGTTATGTAACCACTAGTAAGACCTTAGTCTAAGCGCCTTCGAGGGCTAGTTTCACGCCAGAGGCCTTTTATATTCTTCTCTGATATAAAGTAAAAGCTGGTACATGTCTTACTGATGGGTAATACTTGACTGGTGAATTGGATGATTAAATATAGATAGGAAAAGTATTCAATACATATTTATATCGTAAAAGAGTCCAAACGTACAAAAACAGAGATCAGTCCGGTTGTGATGTAAGGCATTCGGTAGTTATGACTTCAGAACGGGGAATTCTGAATGAACTGCCATTTGGTGACTCCGCTTTCGGTGACTGATCTTTAAAAGCTTCTTATGGCATTAAGTCTAATGCCGGCGCCAGACACAGACATTTGAATGTTCGTTTTTTCGTTCGTTCGCCAGGGACTTGTGTAACTTCACAAAGTTTTGTAGAACTTTGTAGACTTCTAGGTCAAAAATGTACAAACACTTTGAGCTATGTCTGGCTCCGGTATTATTCGCTGATTCACATATGACATTTTATAAAGGATTGCAGTTTATATTTTACTAACTGCAACCGCGACTTCATCCGCGT
>JANCMC010034740.1:26625-56445 GCA_024363005.1 Charaxes varanes
TCGCTGATTCACATATGACATTTTATAAAGGATTGCAGTTTATATTTTACTAACTGCAACCGCGACTTCATCCGCGTGAAATTTTAAAAAAAAATTGATTAAGTTTTAGCGTTATAATATTTAGCCTATAGCCTTCCTAAATGAATGGGCTATCGAACACCGAATTGATCAAATTGTTCAAATCGAACCAGTAGTTTCTGAGATTAGCGCGTTCAAGCAAACGAACAAACAAACTATTCAGCTTTATATATTAGTATAGAAGTCATTAATATCATCACGCTGAAATTGAATTTATTTTTTTACCTATTTTTATGCGGGCACATCTAGTCAAAGAATCAAGTCCCTAATATGTACACCAGTAGGTAATCTTCCTAAACGTAATTAGTGTAATATTAAGATGGTTTTAAACAATACTTGTTATGTCCCAAACGTTATCTCACAACCGTGTGAACTCGGCCAAGAGAACTTCAATGCTCCTACTGCTATTATGTATGTTATTTTCGCCATCTTTTATGTTCTCAGTAAGTTTTCAAATTAGAACATCAATCTCTTAACTGTAGGTTAACGGACTGATGCGCGAAATCTTGTCGCTACGTGACCTTTGTCTTTAATAAAATGCTATCACTCCAGGAGTGCCGAATTTGAACAACGGCAACAGCGTCACGAGTTCAGTGGTTTTTCCCATCTCAAAAATGTCCAACGCACCTAAAGATATTTTCACTTTCATAATAGTCTGTGTTATAGTGCAGTTGTATAATTATTAAGTTTTTGTAATGGTGGCTAACGAGGTTCTTGCTGATTCTTCTCGTGACTCGACTATTCCGAATCAGTGGTAGTTTTTAGAATATATGATAATTCAAAAGAGCTTGTAAAAGTCCACTTGTATAACCTTGCATATCTTTTCATTTGATTTATAATGACACTGGCTTGAGTTCTATATAAACTTTTTGCTCATTTATACGTAAATATCTTCATGACATACCATTTAAATCTCCACTCCAAGTGTATCCTTTACATTTTCACGTTTCTCATTTGGCTGTAAAACCGCACACTAAAAACTTATGCAGTGTAAATTGGCGGCGTGTGGCGACCACTATAATTACATGTAATGGCGGTAAATTACTTCTGTGCGGGACTGAAAGCGATTATTAGTATGATTTATTAATAAATCGAGATAACGCTCTCGCATCTTTATTTAAAAGTATTCTCTTTGATCTTTGCGTCTAATATGCATTTCGGTCTTCTATTCCTCGTAAATTATATTTTTTGAGGAAGAAGTTATTAGGTCTAATTCCTTTAATCAATTGTACTAACAATCTTGCGGATCCATAGTAAGCCTCTAAACAATATTTTACAGATTTTTAACAACAGCACCGTGTTTACTTAGTTTTCAGTTCCCGCCAATATTTCTCGTCAATATTTTTTCATTTTCTTTTTTCTAAATCTAAAAAAGCAACGAGCGTACAGCATACAACCTATGACCTAGTGCACTTATTATTTTACAATATTAGTCTGTATGCTGATGCTCGCATGTACTCCCCTACTACTATGTTTAATAAAATTTCTAATAAAAAGCAATGTCGAAAATTAGCAGAAGGTTGCCATATAAGTGTCTCAAGAACTTGAATGGTCCCAAGTAATCACGTCTAAAGATAGCTGTATAAGTGATCGAGATTTTAACTTTTTCTCCGTCTTCACATACATTTGTTAACATAACCGAGTAAAACATCACAGCCCTTAAACACACCGACACATTGAATAATAAAGGCTAAAATTTATGAGCAGATGGCAGAATTTTCTTCTACTTGACATTTATTGTTATATTTTGGGTAATTCACACCATTTCTTTAAAAGTTATAGCCTATATGTTATTCTGGTGTATAATATAGTTATATTTTTGTAAAGTCATTTTAAAGCAATCAGTAATTTTTTCCGTAAATGAGCGACAAATATACATCCAGACGTTCATACATCCATGTGTCATAAGAAATTTCTTTAAAAACTTCAAAGAAAAAGAATTTCTTTATCTATAACCTACTAAAAGACCTTGGCTTGTCAAGAACTATCACAAGTTCATTATTAGAAAGGACATCTAAAGTCGCACTAGTGGGATCATACCAGATTTGGCTAGGCAGGGGAAGGAACACTGGCAGTGAAGGTGAGTGTTAGTGCTCACTATAAAGAGCGCGCTCCTTAACCTACACCTGGGTCACAAGTCCCGGGCATTGGTGTGGTTCCTTCTCCTGCCACGCGATGGACCCGGCACCCGCACGTTGAATCCATAACCTATAGACATGTTTCTGCGATAGCTACTTTTTTAATTAGAGGTAGCCCGTCTGAAGTCATCCCTGGAACTCCCACACTTTCACGACTAATATCCCTTAGTGCCTTCCGAAACACTGAATATTAAATATCCTACGTACGTAAGCACGTAAAACGCCACGATTAAAGCCACTGAGTGATATCAATCGTCAGATTGTATAGATCGTGTTCCGGGGATGAGTAAGACGGCACTCGGCCATCCTAACTCGCCCATCGGGATGCTTTTCTTTTACCCCAGTTGCATTAGTACTTAAACCGTGACACGATTAAGACTCTCATTAAGCCTCCTATGAGCCTGGCACGAACATTTTCATCCTAAGTAAAGTTGACTCGACGACTTATTTCGTTTCGAAAAGTTCGTGCTAGGGCCTTTAGCCTTATCGAAAAATCTGTTCTTAACGGACGCCTACTTAATATAAACTGCATCCCTGCAAAATATCATCTATATACGTCCCGGGGTTTTCTAGACTGATCTCGGGTGTTGACTTAACGTGGTATTTATAGACAAAAGAGTTTCCTGACACCTTAATTGCGATGCTACTCATTAAAACCCCTAGACAATAGACGAACGGTCATTTGTAATTCAGTTTTCAAATTCCACGTACTTCTGCACATAAAAAATGGCTAAAAACATGTCAAGACACGCTTAAATAGAAGGGTTCCGTATCTGATACGCTATAAGCGTATTTGTTAAATAACTTCAAAAGCTGTTGTGGTATACTAACTGTTTTATCTAATCGAATTGGTGATGTAATAATTTTATTAGGAAGACCTGTTGAGTTGGCCCGAACGGTTCGGAGTTTACTCGGTACAAACAGACAGGCGGACAGATAGATAAAAACTAGAATTTTTGTTATACATGAGGTATATGTAGTCATATATATGCAGTTAGTAAAAACAAATGATTTCGATGTTACAAACAGACACCTAAATTTTATTCATATGCATTGAATAGAAATTTTCCTTTTAGTTTTGTCTAGCTTAATTTTATGAAGATTTTTCAACCCTTCACTCCGATCTCATGTGAGAAAGAGGTACTGGTACCCGGACGCGCCGACCCATTTCGGCTACAAGCGTGGCGCTACCTCTAAATAGAAAGACAGGAGTAGGGGAAAGGGATGGGAAAGTATAAAAATGGGAATGGGGAGGAGAGAAAGGATGCTGATACTACCGCCACGGAAGGTATAGGGGGAGTGACAATAGCAGCTAGGGCGATTTGGACACATTTGTGGTCATCAGCTCGTCCTCAATAAAGAACAGGACGTCATTGTTCCTTGATGTTTTTTGAAGGCGGTTTTTTTTTTTTAATTAGCCTATACTGTCCCACAGCTGGGCAAAAGCTGGGGGTTTTTTTATTTAAGAATCATTTATTATTAATATTGTCGACTAGCGCTAATGTGGTACCGGTTTAATGATTCAAAGTTCTAGCTCATACTGGATTTACATGGCGCTGGCGTTAAAAATTCTTTTTGCGCGGACGAATTCACGGGCACAGAATGAAACGATGGGACCATCAGAAGTAAAAACGAACCTTCAGAGGTGTCGGTAACGATGACGTCAAAGTCAAGCGTTCTGTGACGTTGACGCTAATTTAATGGTTTTTTCCCATCTCAAAGAATTCCCAACCTATACCTTAAGAAAAAATGGTGAGTATTGTGAGAGATACTTTGGCCGGGTCTGCAGTACTTGACGTCTGATAGCGGCGTTAAATGGCCAATATACAGCTGGACCAAATTTATTCACAGTTCTTTACTTTTGACTTATGTATATAATAGTTTTGATAGTAACAAAACAGCAAGAGATAAGAGACATTAATCGCGACCTACTGTTTATTAACTATTAGTTCTGAGATTATGGAGATTCCTGGGACTGCCTCAGACGGCAGTCGGTCTTCATAACTCGCCCCACAGCCGCATCCTCTGTAATTTTAACATTCTTTGGTAGTAGACCGGGATAATACTAGGTAAAAGAACATTCGTAATTATGTATCAGTTTAAACTCTACTTGTAAATAACTTGATCCTAGCGAGGTATGGCGGCACCGGGTCGCGGCACCTCCCGCTGCGATTACAGAGCGTATGCGCACGCACAGCATCAACTATGATTCCGTTGTTATATTTTATCAATTTCCGTTGTTATATTTTATCATTTTCAAAAAGGGGCAAACGAGCAGGCAGCATTCACATAAGTGAGTATCGACACCAATGGACAACTGCAACACCAGAAGGTCCGCAGATGCGTTGCCGGCCTTTGAGAAATGACTGTGTTTTTTTCTTGAAGCTCCCTAATTCGTATCCGTTCGGAAAGCTGGCAATAGAAGGAATCGTACGAGGTAAGAGTAATAGATACAATAGAGTTGATATATTTTATTACACCTTAAATACAAATGCAAATATTTTTATTTCCTTGACTTAAATCTATTTTACATCCTATGGGCATGAGGCTACAAAATACACTAAATAATAGAATAGACAAATGCACTAAAATACTTTTTAGAGGAAAAGAAGGGATAGTGCATCCGAGGAGTTTTTAATCCGAATACTTTAGCTCAAATGCAAACATGCATTTGAATTTTTTCAAAATTTTGATTTCCATGGACACAAGAGAAGAAATATCATAGTCTCATCTGTTTCTGAAAAATGTAAGATTTGGTGCTGTTTTTAGCACCGTTATTCAAGCTATTAACAAATACACTTTCAAGTGGCTCTATCAATCTTTCTATGTACCATGTAATCTCTGCTACCTGAAGGTGGGAAAAGTGAATGAAGGGTACCTTCATATGTTGAAATGTCATACTGCAGAGATTACTGTAAAAATAAGTGCGGAAATAGGAAATAAACCGGGCATGTGCGAGTTCGACTGGTGCACTAAGGGTTCCGTACCATTACATCATACTTTACTTACTTTTACGTTCGAACGACAAATGAAACATCATTGCAGCCGTTTTATTCAACTTAGTTGCTAAATGTTGCTCGCACGAATGAAATCAGAACTCGCTCGTATCGAATCCTTGACGTTATGACCATGTAAGTAGTCGAAAGTGGAAGCACGAACCTACATTTGGTTTTCGCTTCAAACGTAAAAGTAAGTAAAACCATCGAGAATGTTCGTGATAGGCCCTCAGATTATTTTGAGATTTCCACTATAGGTTTTCTTTTAATTTGACAAAGTCACACACACTCTCACACATAGCACATTTTAAGGTTTTCGGATTATTTCCTATATTTGTGCTATATAATAATAGCTTCTTGCCAAATTTAATGGTTCTAGGTCAAGGAGAAGTTTGGACATTTTGGTTGCCCCTTCCGAGTGAATGGGAGTTGTGACATAAACGGATATATCTTTTGATTGGCTACAATTAAGGGGTTAATTGTTTCACAGCTTCACGGAACTACACACTTCAGTATTTCATATTTAAATTTTATACCAATATGCGATTCCAAGGAAAAAGGGTCTTAACAAATCAACAGATAGACGTACGGACAATAAAGTTATCCTGTAAGGGTTTCTTTTTCTTTAACGAAAGTACAGAACCCTAAAAAAACCGATCATAAAGTTCGCATTATAAGTCGAGAAAAATACATATTAAACAGATTTAATAGTGCATTAAAAAGGCCCGTTAAATAAAGAAAGTTTGGCTTTGATTTAGAACAATGCCAATTTTAGTAAGGTAATCCAGGCCTTTTAAATATACATTGATTTAAAGGATCGTAAAAATTAAAACATAATGGTGACAATTAATACATTTTTAAATTTTACGACAGTCGCTAGAAAGCTCAAACCGCCATTAAATATTGAATGCATACTTAAAACTTAAGTAGCTACCGTAACGTATAGCTTAATTAAAATAAAAGGAAAGTCGATTATTGTCACAGAAGTAGGTTAATACGTCCGGGATACTCAATTTCTTCTCGTGAAACATTGTCATCACAAATCTTCTTCTGCTTCATAAAAAAAATAGTATCATATTTCCTATGGTGGCCAAGAGGGTATCAAAACATGCTTACATAGAAGGGTTCTGTATGTGATACGCGATAAAGGTATTTGTTAAGTAACTTCAAAAGTCGTTGTCCAATTTAACTCAAAATAATTTTCCTAATGAGTTTTTTATAAACATGTAAAATTTCAAGTCTCAACATCTAGTGGGTCGGAAATCCTAGGAGGAGAACCACGTTGCGGGCGACAGACGGATGGACAGAGCAAAACTACAAAAGTTCCCTGTAGGACTACGGAACCCTAAAAATATGAAATTTCAATGGTAGAACGGAAGATTGAAATCCATAAGATGCTGATCGAACTTCAACTCTACTATCGCAAATTCTAGTACAAGTTTAAACCATAATGTCTAGAACAATAAATATATTAGGCATAATCATATTTTCTTTTATTTTAAAGATATGGATGAAATACTACTAAACTAAGTTGCTTAAATCCGCGAATGAATGCGAGGGAAAATCGGTGCAATGCTGAAACTCAAAAGCTACACCACTGAATCCGCCACCAAAACACGGCACTACACTGACGTAAAAAACTCAGTAGTGAGTTTTTTACTAATCACTTTACGAATAACCTTTGTAGAGTCTATCTCCTGATGATGCTTCGGTGTCGAAGCGAAAGTGCCTACTGCCTGCTCGTCTGCCCCCTTGTAACATAAAAAAAAAAAAATAGTTCTTTAAAGAAGTCCGCGACAACATAAATCTTTCATGTTTAAGCAATTAACGCCAAAATAATGAACCAATATGGAGCTCTTTATCACTTGAGATCGGCGTGAAGTGACGGTAGGCACTTCGGTGCCTACTGCCTGCTCGTCTGCCCCCTTGTAACATAAAAAAAAAAAAATAGTTCTTTAAAGAAGTCCGCGACAACAATACGGGCTGGACTCCGCCAAACAACTATTTCTCTTTCATATTATTAATCTATTCAATAATTCTTATTCCACTTCCTTCACTTATTTCTCTAATAACACAACAATTACAATTGACAGGTGACAGATATAAACCCTAATTCCCGCCATTATTCCATAATGTCTTCTTTTTCTTTTATATCTTTGACGACGATAGTTCTTGACAAGCCAAGGTCTATTAGTAGGTTGTATAGGGATTTTGCTGGTATACCCTACAGCACTTTTGGTTGGATGCATCATTCTTCGTGACAGAGACATGGTATCATGTTGATTATGTTCGAAGTAGGAGATTCCATGCAAATCGCATGGTCGTGGAATTTTTGATGACCTGCTGGGAGTGGAATTACGTAAATTTTGCGTTTTGTTGGTTGCTTAATCAGTAGGTGGCTACTAGTCTATTGATCGGTTTATTGATTTATCCATTCTAACACTGGTTTCCAAAAACCTGTGACCTCCTTTATGTTAGCCAAATGATTGTGTCAAATAAAATACTTACTAGCACTAGGCGAATTGTCGAAAGGGTAGGAAGCCACCAGGGCGCCCCCATGCAGTGACCCAGACAGCACGAACTGTATCTTACTGATCCACTCTTTGACTGCATCTGTTTCTGGTTGAGGTTGTTTAGTGTTCGCCTTGAAAAAGTCCGGGAAGTTGCGGTTCAGATCATATCGCCGAGCGTTGTGCCTGCGTGTAATGAAAAGACTTTAATCCACAATAGTAAAATATAACCGAGTATAAAAGAAGGTTCAAAATCGAAAGCTTATATTACATAATATTTGGCATATCTTAAAGTAAGTAAATGTAAATTATTTCGAATCAACATTATTTTCATGGGTTTAGGTATGTAGAAGGAGTTCAAATACACACACACACACACACACACACACACACACACACACACACACACACATAAACAAGCGCGTACGCACGTGCAATAAATGTAAATAAAAAGATCAAAAAACATTTGCCATCGAGTTGGAGGCTGGAGAAGCCGTTCCAATAGTATATCTCTCGACGACGCGGGCCGCGAAACTGCAGAGGGCGCTTCGACTAGCGGGACTTAAAAAGGTCAGCACTCTTAATTTTCGTTTTTATCGTGCCATATTTCACATTTTCGAGAGAGGAGAAATTTATGAATGCTAATTAATAGTGTCTGACGTTTCTCTTTTCCCTCTTCTTAGCGTTTCGTTAGCCATCACTGTATTGTCGCGGCCCAGAAGGACATTACAGGCTAATTAAAATATATATACTCGTCTAAACGTGTAGGTAATGACTAATTACTAAAATCTGTTTGACCGTTATATTGGAGACCTACATTTACTGTGATTCTGGTCCGCGTCTTATATATTCAACAAAGCCTCTGAACAATTCGTTACTATATCAAAACCAGAAAGTTTCGAACTTGCAAAGAAAGTCTGATTGGTTAAGTTATCTAGTCTAAGCCTTGACGGTTGAGTGCTTGAAACGTACCCCATTCTAGCATTGGTTTATATTAGGTATTCGACCCCCTCCGTGTTTCGGAAGGCACGTAAGACGCTGGGACCCGATTAATGTCACTTTGTGAAATTAGCCGTAGTGTAGCAGAGATCGTGGGGGTTCCAAGAATTACGTCAGATAGAAATCGCCCATCTTAAATTGTCCAACAGCCACGTCCTCTGCAATCTAACCGGAACCTGATACTTAACCGAGACAACGCTAGGAAGAAGAAGGCGGTTGTGGACGTTACGACTTAGGGGCCTTCAAGAAAAGACCATACACATTTCTCAAAGGCCGGCAACGCATTTGCAACCCCCCTGGTGTTGCAGTGGCCCATAGGCGTCGGTAGTCACTTAAGTGAACTGCCTGCCCGTTTGCACCTTGTCTTTTAAAAAGAAATAATGTTACATCAATTTTCTCATGTGCCCAATAAAAAACCAATCATATATTTTTGAAGTACATACTCAGCATAATTAAAGCTGAATATACTAATCACGTTGGCAGGAGTAAAGAAAATATGTCCAGGAGGAAATCCACAGATGGCAATAAGTTACGCTGCTCGTGCGGTGCAACGCAAACTATGTCCTCCTGTGTGATCTTGCATCGGGCTCGGCGCGCCCTAACACCTGCACGCAGAAGGTTTTAATGCGTAGGATGCCTAGAACCCCGTCTTAACCATTGCCTCCTTCCTACCTTACCTAGAGCCCCCAAGATCCGCTATTTCTACTGTGGAATTTATCCTTTTATTGATAAAAAGGCGATGGAGGTATCAAGTTAGGTAACTCCTACGCACACTCTCCGAAGAATAATCTGTAGAAGACCGATAAACACGCCACCCTACGACGATCTATTCGATCCGATCGATAAAAAGTAAAAATGATACGTTACCATTATGTCACCAATTTTTTGAAATCAAAACTTCTTTAGACATTTTAAAAAATCCATAGAATTCGAATCGTCACCGAATGCTCGACTTTGATTTGAATTGGACTTTGACTTTGATTTAGATGTCACCGTTACCTATAACGATTAATTTTCACTTCTGTTGGGACTCCCAACAGAAGTGAATCCCCAGTGTTTTATTTATGTATGTTTTCTGTCATATATATAAGAAAAACAATTTTAAAAATAAAATCCTTTTTTTATTTTTGTCAATTTTCAACTTTAAGTTTTATAGCTTTAAAACTATCTAAAATTTTAAATCTAGTAACATGTAAACACCGCTTTTATCAAATCTGAATACAATAGAGGGGGCGTTATGTGTTCGCTGCGAATCAGTGAACATGAAAATTAAGGTCGCGCTCAGGTTGCATACAGCCCATCGGTTATTGCCTTATAACGTGATAGGAGAACATATAACTATGCAATTTGTTCCGTTAATACGTTTGATTATTCAGCGTGGTGATTTGTCTTTGAGGAGGTCGTAGCTTAATCATTGGCTGGCATTTGAGTCGATCGCTAGGTTAAGTTGCTCTTGCTGTGACCGGGTGATAGATGGGTGATCCATTCTAGCACTGGTTTATATTTAATATCCGACCTCTTCCGTGTTTCGGACGGCACGTAAAACAGTGGGACCCGATTAATGTCACTGTGATATTAGTCGTAAGGTTGTAGAGATCGTGGGGGTTCCGAGGATGACGTCAGATGGCAATCGGTTATTTTAACTCGCCCCCACAGTCATATCCTCTACAATCTAAGCGCCCTGGTGCCTACCACAACCTCCTCTCCTTAATCATATGATTATATCACACATATTATATGTACATACATCTAAGCAGGCTTTTTTCACTTATTTTTTGGGGGCACGTTAATTCTCGAGAGTTATAAGCTCATAATATTTGTACCCCCTCCCCATCTGTTGCCACTATGTTTGAGCATAGATGCATTCTGAGAATACATTCTTCTTTTGACATATTTAATACTAGGTGTGCCCGCGACTTCATCAGCGTAAAATAAGGTAATAAAAACAGATTCAACTTTAGCGTGATGATGTATAGCCTTCCTCGATAAATGGGCTATCTAACACTGAAAGAATTTTTCAAATCGGACCAGTAGTTCCTGAAATTAGTGCGTTCAAGCAAACAAACAACAAAACTCTTCAACGTTATACATTAGTATTGGTACATTGTTTTCTTATACTTGTTACAAATAAAGTTGCTGAAGTAAAAAGCACAAATTTCTATAAGCAATGAAATAAAGAAACGTTATTTTATAATACTGATAATATTAGTCATGATAATTGTTTAAATAAAGTTTAAAAAGAAGTGTAACTTCTACGAAGTGGACAGGATTTTACGGGCTCATTTCATTTTACATTTCTTTTATTTTTTTTTACTTCATAGAGCAAGTTCACGATATTTTCGAAAAATCCTTGAGGGCACTGTGTGCCCCCGGGTTACCCCACGAAAAAATCCCTTAAAGTATGTATTTGAAATTTTATCTTCGTTACAAAATATTTCAGTACTGATTTCAGTTGCTTATAACATTAATTCCTTAAACGCAATATTTTAACAAGAACGTAACAAAGTATATGAAGTTACATATATGCTCTAATTTATCCGACCAAGTTCTTGGACAGGATTCTACGCGCCCATTTCATTTTACATTTGTTTTATTTTTTTTTATTTCATAGAGCAAGTTTACGATATTTTCAAAAAATCCTTGAGGGCACCGTGTGCCCCCGGGTGACCCCACGAAAAAATCCTTTAATGTATGTATTTGAGATTTTATCTTCGTTACAAAATATTAAAATCAGTTGCTTATAACAATAATTCCTTGACCGCAATATTTTAACAAGAACGTAACGAAGTATATGAAGTTACATATATGCTTTACTTTATCCGACCAAGTTCTTATCAACGAATACGGAGGTAAACAACATTATCAAAGTGATTAAACCGTTGCACAATACAGGTACACATAGAAAAGTTCAACAATGAGCTTACACCGTCCCACTTTCTACAATCTCGAAGAAAGCTAACGGGGTCACCGTGTTTGTACAGTCTAGCTTATGTATTTCATCAGATCGCGTTATAATTGACGATGGTTCCAAAATAGAAAAAAAACATTTGGTATTTTCGCGGGCTTTTATTAGCTTTGACTGTACATATTTACTACCCCCTATCCTTAAACTTTGGTCTCTTGATCGTAACGCACAACGCTGCGTAGTACGGTTCCAACGCAGCGTCACGACGCAGCGTTTATCGTCTTGGCTGCGAAGCGGTCATTTGATTCGCCGCAGCTACCAAAATTGACGTATGAACATGGATAATATATCCATGTTCATACGTCATTTAGAAATTTGTGCTTTGTTCGAGGACGAGGAAGAAGAAGACTTTCTACTGCTTATAAAAAGACGAAGTAGCACACCGAGAACTTTTTTTTTTATTGAAGGATGTTAGGAATCTTTATCAAAAAGACATTTATTTGATTAAACTGCTATGGCCAGTTTCTTTATTTTTATGTAAAGCAGGATGATTACGGACTAATTGTACTTAATTATGAATGTCCGTTTTGAAAAATTCTTTCAGTGTTAGATAGCCCATTTATCAAGGAATGCTATAGGCAATCACGCTAAAATACAATCTATATTTTTTTACCTAATTTGACGCGGATGAAGATTAATCACGTTATTTTAAAAAGAGGAGGTTATCAATACGACCCGTATGTTTTTTTTTTCTTCTCCTTCCTGGCGTTATCCCGGTTAAATACCAGGGTGCGCTTAGATTGTAGAGGATGTGTCTGTGGGGCGAGTTAAGATGGCTGACTACCGTCTCTCGTATGCCCGAAAACCCCACAATCTACAATTTCACGAATTAAGTGGAGTGAAAAGTGGACCCTGGTCCTGATAGAAGAATTTTCTAGAAAATTACAGTATATGCATACTCCATTCATTCCCCGAGTAATAAATAGTAAACGGCACCGCCCTGAAGGCGAATAAAAACATCTTCAAAATATAAGATTAATGGCCGACCATCTACCGTGAAACAGCTACGTCAGCGATGCGAAACCGATTTACTCGGAAAATCGTATTTTCAAGGAAAACAAAGTTTTGTTCATCAACACCTTGGCTTCGGCCCAAGACTCGAATGGAAACAGTCGATCGCTCTTTACTGAAACGTAACGAAGCGTGCAAACTTCCTTTATTACTGTCGTTAACTATCGAAACCGAACGTCGAAAGCAACCTCCATGCTACCTTTATATCAGGCGCGGATCTAGTCCAGTGGTTGGCAGAGCCAATCAATTTTTGATCGGTTTTCGGCCAAATGCGAGTCCGCGTATGAACTTAATCGATATGCATTTCTACAGAGGTTATATGTATAAAATAAATAAATAAATATATACAGGACTATACGACACACGGACGTCTGTTCCTAAAGTAGACAACTCAGTGCCCTGTCGGTGAAGTGCATGACACTCACTATTTTAGGGTACAATCTTGGGACAAAGGTTTAAAATAGGATTTTATAGAAAGTAATTATAAATTTTGATATCTGAAGAGTTAAAATAATGAAATAAGAAATGGCAAAAAATCAGCCTAACAAATTGGTTTTTTCTTCGTGGGCCTGTGTAAAGGAGTAAGGTCCTCCTAGTAAAAGCAGCTCTAAACTTGCTTCGAGAGGAACCAAACGAGAACCTAACATAGCCCTATATACCCGGCAGACGCTGTCCTGCCTGAACGTTGGCTTCCTTACTATTGAATACACGCAATCAGATTATTAAACATTTCGATCGCATTGAACAGTATTATTTATAATTAAAAATCAAGAAAAAGAAACTATCCTATGTTTTAAAGATCCCCAATAGCTCAAAGGTAGAAGGAACGGATGGAAACCCGCAAGGTTCCCCGTTCAAGCCCGAGGCTGGGGTACTGTCGGACTACTGTGTAGGCGTAGTGGTTAAGTGATTACTTACTACCTCCACCATCATCATCATCATCATCATCATCATCATCATCATCATCATCATCATCATCACCATCATCATCACCATCATCATCATCATCACCATCATCATCATCATCACCATCATCATCATCATCATCAACATCATCATCACCACCATCATCATCGGCGTATTGCAATCCATTATAGGACATAGGCCTCTCCCAACTCTCTCCATTTCACCCTGTCTTCCACTTGACGCGTCCGGACTGCCCACAATCTCACGTCTAATATCAGTAAGTGATATTAAACGGGACCCAATGTGTTACATGCCTTCCGAAACACAGAGATGGTCGGATATTAGAAGACCAGTGTTAGAATAAGGCACTTACCTATCACCCGCCCGCTAAGTTATGTAAAACGTTAGCATTAATGTTTCATTTGATGATGATCGGTTTCGAACCCCATGTTATTAAAATTTGTTAATTATATGTTAAAAACCCAATTTTTATTTTCGTATCCCCGGGCCCCAGACTTTAATCCGCAGGTAGGTACTTCTAGGAATATATAATAGAGTTATAAGTTGTTACGAAATTATTTTTTACAAAAATCTACAATTACAATTGTTTCCGCGTTATGCGAACAAAAGCAGACAAAGACATCGTTTTTAAAATCTGATTTTTTATATGTACTTCGTATAAATGAAAATTACCTCGTAAGACAAAATTAAGTATTTAATAAAGAGTTATATACTTACAAGAATATGGCGCACCGCTGGGTTTTAGTGGGTATTCTGGATCCTACCAGTGAGTCCCACACTACCGGCTGGATATTTATCTTCAGCCGGACTGCGTAAAGGTACTTCCCACCAAAAAAAATACTATTATGAAAGAAATGGATTCAAATGGGTCAGGAAAGGAAGGTGTGTTTGGAGAAGGGGGAGGCCTTTGTCCAGCAAAGGAGCAGTATAGGAAAAAAAAACAAATATTAGGTGTTTGATTTAAATCCTCTAAAACAATCGTCCGCATCACTAGCGCGGCTGAGGTACTAAGGGCCAGGTCTAGACCAGGAAATTCTATTCTCTTCACTGATCCTGTATCCTCCAGACCTGACCTCTGGTAGCTCAGTTTACCAACTTCCGCGCTAGTGATGCGGACGACCTGGGTTCAAATCCCGGCCAGGACAATTCTTTTCTCTTCAAAATAAACTATATTATTTAAATATAGACGTCGCACTTGTTACAAATATTTATGAAATTGTACAAGAAATGCAAACTTGCCTCGAAAAGGCCTCATTCGCACTGGCTGAAAGTCCATAAAAAATGACTTAGCAGCTAACGTGTTAAGAGACCCAAAACCTATACCCAGGTGGACCTAGTTGATGCCTATAAACGCGGGATATATCTACATATATCCTCGCTGCCGCAACAATATAATGTTTACTAACGAAACGCCGAGAAGTGGACGATTATCGCTAAATTAATGCAAGCTGTTTGTAAAAAAATAACATGCTCCAACACCTGCATGCAAGATGACTTGATGGCTGCCTCCGATAAGACTGTTAATGTGGTTGCGTTCTGCGCTGCGACAATATAATGAGCGTTTCCCAACGAAACGCTAAAAAGAAGAATATGTGCATAGTATAGCATAAGTAAATGTCTAAATTGAGTATTTTCATGGCAATGCGCGATCGCGAAACTGCCAATCAAACTTCCGTTTCAGTAACGATCAGTTTCATTTCATTGCATCGGGCCTCTAAAACATTACAGTATAGCGCTTTAAGCGATTTACGGAAGCAATGTGCAAATACTAGCTTTCAGAATAATGTTTATAAAATAGACCTTTAATAATATTAACTTTATTTCTTTAAGTGAAGTGTCTGGTTAAATGAACCGGGCATCTGCTAGTGTGTGACTTTCGTACCATTACAAAATTTTTACGAGGTAATTTTAAGATTTATACTTTTCTTGGGAAATCTTTTTTCTGTCTGGTTTATTTAAGGATCTTAAATTTAATTAAGATTATGCTAGATCCATCCAAGAAACATATACTTTTTACATAACATATAAGTACCTATTTTATGTATCTTTATCAATTTATAAATGTGACAAAAAATCACTACATATCATTTTTCACACTTGTAAATCAATTCAAACAAAGTTATAGATAGCTACCTCGGTTGTCGGCCTAGAATAAATAGATTGCATGATGCCAACATCTTTTACCTTTCAGTAATATTTCTCATTAAAAATATTTCTATTAATTTAACAAAGTCACCGCAATCTTTTTTTAATGATGTAACTATACATTTATCGGATATTTTCCTATACTTGTGATATAAGATATAGCTTCTTCCAAATTACATGACTCTAGGTCAACGGGAAAGTAACCCTATAGGTTTTGGTTCTCTGGGAAATGTGACATAACGTGTCATATGCTTTGATTGCTTATACTTGGAGAGTTGATTTTTTCACTACTTCGAAGGCTCGCACAGATTAGCTTTTGGTAATAATTTCAATTTTATATCTCTATGCGTTCCCAAGAAAAAGGTTCCTGAAGGATGGACAAACACATTACTTTACAGTTTTCAGATTTTTTCCTTACCTTGTGCTAAATTTCACGATTCTAGGTCAACGGGAAGCATCTTATAGGTTTAGATTCCCTACGCAAATGTATGGGAAATGTGATAAAAACGACCAAATGTTTTGATTTCTCAAACTTAGAAAGTAGATTTTTTCACTACTTCAAGAAATCGTAGACCTCAATATTTATTATTCATTTCAATTTTATAACTCTACGCGTTCTTGAGGAAAAGGGGTTAACCGAACTATAGACGGGCAATAAAGTGATTCTGTAAAGGTTCCTTATTTTTTTTAGACTTTACAGGTACGTAACTTTAGAAAAGGGTTGAACGAGCAGAAAAGAAAGTTGCAAAAAATACTTGTTAGGATTCCGTAGTTCCGAAACTATAAGGAATAATTGTAACAGGGAAATCTTATAGTTTCGCTCTGTCCGTCCGTACGTCCGTCTGTTTATCCGTCCTCTGGTGGTACCTTCTAGGATTTCCAAACTATTAGATGTAGAGACTTGTAATTTTCTATGTTGATTGGACATACTAAAAAATCAATAGAAATGAATGATGGAAATGAATACTACGATTTAATATACATTTATGTCAAAAGGTAAATAGTCATGATATATTTAGTAGTGTATATAATTTGCAGAGGTGGTCAACTCGTCAATTTCGTGGCCTGCATAAAGCAAGTACGCTTGAACATACTGGCGCTGCCTCTGCTATTGCACAAATGCACATGTTACCACAGCTTTTATGGACGTCGTAAGGGAGCCTTCTGAGAATCCGGCTGCGCACATGGAAAGCAATAAACTGTCGATTATCCGGCCGTGATCTATAAGTAGGCTGTCCATACGTCCTAGTTAACAGAGTGTGTGCCGATGTCCATAATTGGCTTAATACCTTGGATATTTTAACATTTTTATATACATCATTTCACTTAAAAGCATATTAAAACTTAACAAACTTATCTAGTTATTTGTTTTATGTTTAGTGATATAAGACGTCCAAAAAATTTTGGGTAATTTTAAGTACAGAGTATAGAACACCTTTGTTTACTCTTGGAATAATGACGCAACTGCTTCCAAAATATAGAGGAGTGCAAGTATACTTTTACCTAGGAATCTAGGGACTCTCAATGAATCTTTATCTAAACTTTTGCAACCCATTTTTTTTATTTAGTATAACAAAATTGTACAAAAAATATATACCTTTTTAAACTAACACAATTTCCCCTTTTCTTAATTTTTTGTTAATTAAAAAAAAATTATTACCAAACCTTATAAGTTTTTAAAACTTTTATTACCGGATCTTATACACTAGGTATATAAGAAAGGTTCCATGAAGCAAAAAGAAATTCGCTAATTATTTAATCATGTTTCTTTACTTTTAATGATGTCGCCGATGATGTATAAATTTGTCCTTCTAGTTCACTCACAAAACCACGCTTAGGTTTTTTTCAAATGTACAAAAATTACTTCAAATATTTACAGTACAACCATATTATTTTCAAATTTTTAATTTAATATTCTATAGGATAAAATAATAGTCTATGTAACGTAGTCAGCCACCGCATTCCCATACCGGAATTGAGGCAAGGGGCAGACGAGCAGGCAGCAGGCACCGAAGTGCCTACCGGCGCCCGTGGACATCTGCACGACCAAAAGGCCAGCAGATGCGTTGCCAATATGCAATAAAACCGTTTTATGTCAAATAAATAAACGTTAATTATCTTTTCAGCGCTAATACAATAGCTGGGGTCGTTGTCGCGTGTTTTCAGGGGATTTGTCCAAGTGCCTCGTCTCTAGCGCCCATGGGGACACTAAAGGAGATATACTGGTGCTATTTGTTAATTTATGTTACAATAAATGACCAATCGGATGGCCGGCGTTAGCCATTCACGATCAATGATCTATGGTGAGCAGACATGGTATTTGAGACGTATGCCATTTTTTTTTTGTTTTGAGCCGGACCATAGGGCTTATGGTCCGGTAATGCAAAACAGTTCTATGAATACCTAATGCATACGAAAAATCGATTCAAGGATTCCTTGTAAAGTGAATGCGACTTCATCCGCGTGTGCCACTTTCATGAATTTGGCTACAATAAAGCAATTACAATAAAGAGCTACCTTTTTAATATTACGGGAATTTATTTTGGGAAAAACTTAAGAATCACGCTAGAATAAGGGGTGTGGTCCTACTTTCTGCGAAATAGAAAAAATATTATCCAACCTGATATTACAAACTGTCTCTTCCTATTTAATAATGAGGATTATAAAGACTAGCGTCCAGCCCCGGAACCGCACGGTTTATACCTTTTCCAAGTTTTCATACGGATCCCTAATTTGCAAAGAGAGGATGGGTGGGGAGAACCCATCCTCTCTTTGCCCATGTTTATAAAACCTAGTACCTAAATCAACCATTTCCAAATCTAGGAGGTGCAGAGACTTACCAAGTTTTGAATTAGTTATTAGACTTCCTAGGATGTTGGATTGGTTACGAGGAAGTCAAGACACTTTCTAAGTATCGATGCTTAAATATTTCTCTTTTTATGTGAGTTGAAACCGCTGGTATTTTTGAAGTTGCTACGAACTTACCCCAGTATAAGAAGTCATGTCTAATATGACCGTATTTACTTGAATCAACCATTGCAGTAGAGCGCATTTTAAATCTCTGCATAGAAAGTCAAATATACATGACCGCTTTTGCGGCTTTTTCTTTTGTATATCGGTAAATAATATATTTGTATAGTAAAACTATAGTTTGTGCGTATTGATAATTAAATTATAAGAGTTACCGACTCTATCTTTTAAGTCGAAATTAAATGCAAATATTGCTTCTTATTTAAGCTAGCGTTATCCCGGTCAAGTATCAGGGTCCGTTTAGATTGCAGAGGATGTGGCTGTGGGGCGAGTTAAGATGTCCGATCGCCATCTGACGTCATCCTCTGTTCTCCCACGATCTCGACAACCTTACGACTAATATTACAAAGCAAGATTATTCGGGTCCCACTGTTTCACGTGCCTTCCGAAACACGGAGGTCGGTTATCAAATATAAACCAGTTCTAGAATGGGTCACCCATCTATCATCCGATCGCAGTAAATATAGGTGTGTTTTATGGTCATATAATTAGAGGTAGCGTCACGCTTGCAGTCCTTTTCGTCTGCAGCCGAATTGGGCCGGCGCGTACGGGTACTAGTGCCTCTTTCGTACATAAAATCGGCGTGAAATGGCGGCAATGCTGTCACGTCAAGTGATGGTATTGGTGTCACGTTTCGTTCTGTTTGTGAGGTTAGAGCGCGTTGTGCGGTTCAATAGCGGGTGGACTCGCCGCAGCCGCGACAACGCCTTCTGAAAATTTTAATTCCTGTACCTACAGGAATTAAAATGACAGTAAACTATTTCTTAAATGTAATGTCAGGTTTTTAATCGTAAGGATATCCGAAACGGGTACTGGCCGCCACAGGGGCCGATGGCGGGTTATTTTGGGCTACAACCGACTAAAACATTACGATGTTTCAAGGCGCCATTTTGCGCGACGGAGACGCGGGAGGCGTCGCGCATCCGCATCTTCGCCCAGCTTTTCCGAGGTCCTAAGACCCATTTCACAATTTTTTTATTCCTTAACGATACAGATATGATTTTTAATAATACTGCAAATAGTTAAGGAAACGCGTCGTGGGTTATTGGAATTCATAACAAATTCAAAATATTTTAAGCATAGTACACTCATATAATAAAACATTGGTTATCTGTAAAGTGAACGCTTAGGCCGATCGTGCCTGTCTATCGCTTGTTCCGCGCTCTCGCTTGTACGCCCGGTTTAGGCGAAGCGTGACGCTTTTTCATGCGATCTCCTAATTTTGCTGCTATATGCAACGGAGTATTTCCATACTCATTATAATTTTGATTGAAAATTTTTTGACCTAAAGTCTTGAGTAATTTAAACATAAATAAAATATTTGCTTTTGCGAATGTGCATTATAGCTAATAAATTTTAAATATCAAGCTTGTGTCATGGCTAAGTGTTATGGAATGACAGTTTTTTGCCGAGGGGTGACAGTTTGTCATTGTCAAATAAAAAGGGACCTCATTCTGGTAAATGCCTCATTGCCGGCGGATATTTATTTTTTATATATTTTTAAATATTTGCATTTTTATATTAATTAACCAGAGATCGCCGGCTGGTCGAAATTGGCCCACAAACCTTTTCGCGTACAACGTCAAATATTGTCCTATTCACGGAAAAATAAGATTTGTATTTGGAGATACCAATAAGGTGCTAGTCTATGATAATCATATACAGATACTGTTACTGTCTTTTATGGGAATATTTTTTTATCATTACATTTGTCCAGTGTTTCCGAAACCATACGTCTTAGAGAACTTTTTAGAAAAGATGAAAAAATAAAACATTAGTAAGACACAACTCTGATGAGATCTGTACATTTTTTTTAAATGCAGGAAGTTCCTTAGTAATTAATTACATAGTAAATAATTTATTCACTTTAATAAATCTATGCGCTATTATATATCCTTAATGACTGGTTGTAAAATTTATTTCAAGCGTGACTTGAATAATATTTTTTCATCTTACTTTGTCAGGAGTAAGAAAAAACGTAAACAGTTTTTTTTTACGTTTAAAAGGTTAAAGGATATTTTACGTCCGTTACCATATAAAAGGAACACAAAAAGCTTTTGGGATCTGTGATGAGGCTGTTTTGTTAATACATGAACTATTGTATAACTCAGGGGTCTGCAACCTTTGGAGACAGAAGAGTTAGAAATAAAAATTTCTAAACAGTCACAAAATCTTTTCTTGTAATCAATAAATAGTAATCTCATAAATTATTGGTGGATGGTATAATTAGTTAACGCATATTTGCGAATGGAACTAAAGAGCAACAGCTACATACCCAAAAAGCAGCATGTGGCTCGCGAACCGCAGGTTGCTGACCCCTGATATAACTGAAAAGTAATGTAATAATGTATCACTGAAAATTAATTTAGTCATGCATAACTGAGAAGTAATGTAGTAAATTACAACTAAAAAATTAAATTCGCATATTTTGACTAAGGTGTGGCGTGTAGAAATAGAGGCGGGACTCTAAAAGAGATCAAAGTGTTCAATCACGTTGACTCGCGGGCGTGGGGCGCGATATATCAAACACATAGTGTAATATCCAAGTGTTCAGTACTAAACGTGCGGTAGCATGTAGCGGACAAACTAGCGGCCGGTGCGCACAGCACGCTCGCGTCAATATCAAACGCATGAGTAGTTTGTGTGTATTCACGTCGAATTAGCGACGCAGCGCGCGAGTCCCTCGCATCGTCGTCCAGCAACATACAAAAGATCTTCGAAGAGAGCCTAAAATTACCTAGTGGTAATTTTAGTGTAGTACACTATCGTCATTGTTTAACTGCGAGCTATTTATTACGCAGTGTAATGTCAAAATAAGTAAAATATGTACGCCTAAATAAGCTAATTCGCTCCATTTTACGCTAAAGAGATTGTAATCTGTGGCTCTTTGTGAAGAACCAGTTAGTTCTCTATTAGAAGATATTTATGAGAGAAAATTAGTACCTTCTCTATGAATAATGGATTCCGTTACAATATTGTAAACTGGATCCTTATCTGTGCATACAAATAAATAAAATCAACCTATCGGTAATTTCGAAGTAAATTATTTTTATCGGTCTGCTGGCTATTTGAGTCGATCGCTATGTTAAGTAGCTCTTGCCGCGGCCGGGTGGCAGATAGATGACCAATTCTGGTTTTCAAATAACCGACCTCCTCCTAGTTTCGGAAGACACTTTAAACAGCGGGTTCCGATTAATGTTACTATGTGATAATAGTCATGAGACTGTGGGGATTCTGGGGATGACTTCTGGCGGCAGTCGGTCATGTTAACACCCCTCCTCCTATAATATTCTCTGCTACCTAAGTGGGCCCTGGCACTACACAGGGAGAAAACTGTGAAGAACTAGTAGTTCCCTAGCTAGTCGAAAAGCTCAGAAAGCTACTGCTTTCAGAGCTTTTTGACTAGCTTTCTCCTAAATAGCGGAATAGTAGTAATTATCAATTAAAGTAATACATAAATTTATAGGAGTATATTTGTACAACGTATAGTAAGAGGTCATTATTCAAGGTCCGCTTTGTTGATATTTAAATAGTCAGTTCACACGTATCTAGCCATATGTTAATGTATCAGAAAACCTACTCATGTATGTCCACAAACAAAAACCCATATTAAGGCTCTGTTACACTAGTACTACATATACTAGCATATTATGACTAGCAACAATTATATTTAACACTGTTTATTACTAAGTTCAAATTTAAGATATAACCTATTATTTATAGGAGGGGTAGGGGTAGACGTAATAGTTACCTATCGCTAAAAATGTGACATATTTTGTCTAAATAATAAAATAAAATATAAATGTTTTATGCAGAAAATGTTAAATTTGCATAATTTCAACCAGCTTACATTGCTGCTTAGTAATGCTTGATTGAATGAAGTATTTGATAAGGCACATTTTCACTATAAAATAAGATAAATATAAAAAATTGGTTTTCTGTAAGGCCCGATTAACAGACAATAATTTTACGTGATAACGCCGAACGCTTAGGCGGATCGTGTCTATCTATGGCTTGTTCCGAGCTCTCGCTTGCACGCTCGGCTCAGGCTGAACCTGGCAACGAATTATACTTTTCGTACGTGCAACCGGCGTACATAGATTTATAAGACGTTATGACGTCAAAAAAGTATATAAAGTATATGTGTAGCCACCGCTACATAACGAGATAGCAATGGTATCGAGTGGAAAAAGGTTACACCAAAACAAAACTAGATAGCGCTGTACGGATGACGACGACTGCAATACAAACTCTGAAAAATCTTCATACAAACCAACTCACGCTAGCGAAGTTTCTACTTACGATTACTATATATACTATATAGACCATCCGACGAACAACTGTCGGCGTGTCAACTAGCGAATAAAAAGGTTATTTAAGTTAAGGTCATGTTGTACATAACGTCTGGAGCGTGGTTTTATGGAGCGCCGACAACCCTCACTTGACGTGACAGCATTGCCGCCACTACACGCCGATCTTATGTGAGAAAGAGGTAGTGGTACCTGGACGCGCAGGAGCAATCCGGCTGCAGAACAAAATAACTGCAAGCAACTGTTCTACCTATGAAAAAATGTGCTAAACTATGTAGTTTTCCAATATTCAGTTTGTATCTCCTACTAAGCTTCAATTAAAAGCTTGTATCAGGAATGGGTGCGACAAAACCATAACGACGGTGGGGTTTGAACCGAGTACCTTGTGGATTTCAGTCCATACCATATGCTGTTGAGCTATTGAGGCTCAGGTGATTTCATTAGTATTAACTTACTCTTACAGAGGAGGAGGAACAGTTCGTGAACGACGCCTACGGGGTCAAGATGAGGGCCACGAACATGAACGAGACGCCCGAAATGCCTCGAGACCCAGCGCCCTTCAACACGATGCACCTGATTGGTTTGAGCTTGGGTTCTCATCTTGTTGGAAATGCAGGAAGAGAATTGGGTGGAAGAGTGGCTCGTGTGACTGGTATGTTATTTAAATATTCTTTTACTATTTCATAATAATAATAGGGTGGATGGACGATCTGATTAGGGTCGCGGGGAGGAAACACCTCTCTATATAGGAATTCAACCGTCTTAGCAACTAAATAATATTGGTTGTACCAAGTGAAATCTCAAGATGCTTATTATTCAAACGGTGGCAACGCATCTGCGAGCCCACTGGTAGTGCAACAGCGGCGTGAAGTGGTGAAGTATGGTATGGTGCTTTTGTCGCGTTTTGTTCGGTTTATGAGAGATCCCGGTGGTCCATAGCTTTTTTTAAAGACCGGCAATGCGAGCCTCCTGGTGGTGCAGATGTCCATGGGCGGTAGTCACTCAAGTGCAACAATGTTCACATTGTAATGGGAGATTTTATATTGACTTTTAAGAATTTTTGCTTCACTCAATAATGTAGCATATATTATTAATACATCGATACCATTTGAATCAAAATATAACCAAAAGGATATTGATGATTCCAATTTTAATGGGATAAGGCTGGTTACAGGGGATATGGCTGTAGGGCGACTTAAGATGACCGACTGCCGTCTGACGTCATTCTTGGCACTACTAAAATCTCTACAATCAGGAGTGATACCATCCCGTGACAATAATCGGGAACCACTGTTTTACGTGCCGCCGAAACTGATTTCGCTATTTTTTTTCGGTCATATGCATATACAAATAGGTATGACATCCGGTCAGACGGCTTGGAAGAGAAGGCTAGGTTAGCCTCTAAGAAGCTTGGCGTTCTCAACAGGGCGAAGCAGTACTTCACGTCAGCCCGTCGCTTGTAACTGTATAAGGCGCAAGTCCGGCCTCACATGGAGTACTGCTGTCACCATTGGGCGGGGGCGCCACAATATCAGCTGCTTCCATTTGACCGCATCTTCACTTTGGTACTGAATTCGCGCGCGGTCGTAGATGTGTGGATCGTATCCACCACCACATGGACAATCCTTCAAGGAAATGCTTTCATACTCGTGTAAAAGCATCCTATTGTCGCCTGTAGACGTTCTACGACCCAATATTTGTGTACGTGAGGTGTAATAATTGTGAATTGCGCTGTGGCCACGGCGGCCACTTGCGGACTCCATGTTCGACAACGACACATTCGGGACGAATGTGGATCGGCAGGTTATCTTCCATAACTGGGTTAACTCACACTGCACTTCAAGTTGAAATCTAGAAGAGACGGATTTCCTAGCAATGCTCTATGGATTGACCGTGTGGGTATCGAGTCCATCGTATTGCACCAAGGAACCAGCGACAGTGCCTGGGACTTGTGACCCAAGTGTAGGCTTGAGGGATCCCTTTAACGCGTACACGAAAACTCAACTCCACTGCCCGTATTACCTTCCCTGCCCAACTAGTTCCGATCTGATCACATCCCATTATAAACTTCAGGCTTCACCTTAAAATATTGCAGCTGTGGATGATATATAAGATGACTAAGATGCAGACCCAAAAATGTTTTTAGTGTAGAGAGTAGTACAACGATATTAATAGAAAGGTACTCGGTTCAATGGTTTTATGATTCATAATTGGTTGGCCCGTTGGCGCAGTGGGCAGTCCCTGCCTTCCGCTCCGGGAGTCGTGCGTTCGATTCCCGCCTCGAGTCTGGGTTTATTATCTATGTATACAGGTCCAGTGCCTGCTCACCCCACGCGAACGCGCCGTCTTCGACACCAACGCGCAATTGACCAAGAACCCTAGGAAGTTCCCGAATTCTGGAGGGCCGATCGATGGGAACCCGAGGGTCGAGCCGTCGCTGACACCTTAGTTCAGTCCCCGCGTCGCTGATGCCGACGGCGGCGCGGGCATTCCGTTGCGTTACGGCAAGACCAGGACCGTCGACGTCATCGCGCGTGTGCAGGAAGCTCGGCGTCCTCGATATAGATACGGAAAAGTCTATCAAGTTACTGAACAAATTAACTCAATAAAAATCCCAACTGAAGTCGACAACACTAAGTTGTGACCAACGAAGCGTCCCCCCTCTAGAATTACGCTGAGAGCATCCCACGGGAACCGGCTTGAACTTCTATTTATAGACCGCATGTCGTATACCACAGCCTACGTTATGAGGCTGGGAATTTAAACTTAGACACAGAATAACTGTAGGTAAAAAATATAATACGTTAAACTAAGAAATTATTTGTTCATTATATAGTGGAGTGCTGTTAGTCGTAAAAATGGCAAGAATGAAGACTGTCTCTTCTGTTTTAATATTTTTTTAGATTTGTAATATCTTAAATACTTTTTAGGATATAAGTCAAACATCAAACTTACTTAGTTAAAAATAGTGAAATTCGTGTGACGTAAGTTATGAAAGTTACGAAATTTGACCCAAACTGGTATCAAACCTGGGTTACCAACTTGTAAAGTAAAATTACCGTTAAGCCAGAAAGACTGTCAAAATAGGTACACGGTTAACGAGCATATCTTCCAAGAAAATTACGCGAATCCAAACCCTGGGGAAATCGCCTGCACTTCCAATTCTGTAGACTCTGCGTCGTATATTATCTATTCCATTATGATATTGAAAACTTGAACTCGTAAACATAGACGTGGTATTCCAATTGGAATTATTTATGGAATTCCATTACTGAATTGACTTTTTATTAAGATCTAGCCGATCCAGCCACTTAGTTCAAGTATTCGTTCAGTAAATATGGATATTTTATACCGAAAAACACAGCTAAGCAGCTCAGTTATAACAGATTAGCAGAATAATTGTGGAATGTAGTATAAGCTGATCCTTTCAAATATTCAGGAGCGAAGTTGGGCGACGTTACTATCAGATGGTGGTGTTGTTGTCGTGTTTCGTTCGGTTTGTGAGATTTCCCGGTGGCCTAAACTCGTCATTAAAGGGCCAGCAGCGCATCTGCTGGCCTCCTGGTGGCGCGGTTGTCCATGGGCGTCAGTGGATACTTGGCTGCCTGCTGCCTGCTTGTTTGCCCCTTATAACATAAAAAAAGCTCTCCCCAATCGTTCAGATTCTTTGGCTTTTTACAGAGAGATATCCCATCAGTCTGCATCTTTTAGCGCATGTAGTACAAGGGGAGTTCCGAGGAATTGTTCGGACTAATACCGGCATCTGAATTTCATCACCTAAAACTTTTGTTTTTTTTTTTATGTTACAATTGACAAAGGAGCAGGCGATTCCATCAAGAGACTATCGACTCCCTACGACATTTGCATCAGCAGGAGACTAGCAGACACATTGTCGGCTTTTAATGACGCAGTTAGGTTACAGAGAAGTCTCAAACGGAACGAAACGCGACAAGAATACCATCACTTGACATGACAGCAATGTCGCCACTTCACGCCGATCGTATATGAGAAAGAGGTATTGGTGCCCGGACGCGTCGGCCCAATTCGGCTGCAGACCAAAACAACTACAAGCATTGCGTTACCTATAATTAGAAGTACGTCATAACTTGAAATTTATTAATAAAAACATACATAAATACGTTCATCTTTGCACTATAGATGTCATTGCTTACTATCACTGTTCTGTTTTGAATTTGAATAATAGCTCGTGAACATTCTCTAACATCATCAATTTTAACGTAACTTAACGGTTGTTTATATTCAAAGCTTGTTCATGCCATTTACTCGCAGATAACTGGACGACCATTAATAAAACGGGATTCAAGAAGGTAAATAAACAACTTGCAAAATGCTACAACTTGAGACTTGATGTCCAAACATAATTTTAGTTGTGTATATCTTGTGCAGTCTAGAATGCATATTTCATATCAGGACAGCTAATTGGTTAAGTTAGAAGATTTGAAAATTCCAGCTGAAGTTTATGTAACCGTATTAACTGAGACTGATCTATTTATTGTCACATAAGAAGAGGCCCTAGCACGAACATTTCGAACCGTCTGAATTTGAAGATTCGACTGTATTTATATTGAAAATATTCATGCTAGGATCACAGGAGGCAAATATTCGTAGTGTCACGCTTTTAATCAGTGCTAATGCCATCCATGTTGACACTAAAGGAGGTCCGCTGTGGGTCCCGCACGAATATTTTCTAAGTCGAATCTTCGACTGGAACGGTTTGAAATGTTCGTGCTAGGGCCTCAGATCTTTTTGTTCTATTCATTAAATGTTCTATTTAATACCTAATCCTTTTTATATCTCTGTACTCAACGTAGAACGATTCGAATCATCCACCTGCCTCATACAGTTGTCTATCTATATATGTAAAAGTGAAAGGTCACCTAACACGAAATTTCTTAAACCGTGGGACGTACAATGATGAAATTTGGCAGAGGAGTAATCTATAGTCAGTAGACAACCCCTAAGAAAGGGTTTTTCGATAGGACCAGATTAAGAAATTCTAAGAGATCTCGCAGTTTTACACGAAACGAAATCGGGGAAAACGGCTAGTAACTTATGAAGATTTGGTATCAAAGATAAGGCAGATCGCCTCCTTGCTTTGATCTTTTTTTCCTTGCCTACTAGTACCATTTACAGTGACTCCAAATTCTCCCAGCTTTATAATCGTTCGGTACTTTCAGATACTACAGTCAACCGATCGTAGATAAGCTCAAAGAAGCTCATTCTATTTTGGGCAGCCCACAACAAACGTTTCAGTTACGGTTTACACTATTTCCAAAAATCTACATGAACAAATTTATGTATTTACTTGCCTCAACCCGTGACTTGTCCGCGTTAATTTCATACAAACTTTCAACTCATATTAAAGCCCTTACAAATTTCATATTCGCAACAAGAAGTAGCCTAAGTCCTTCTCCAAAACTCAATCTATCTCTATAACACGCTATTTAAACATTTATTTATAAACTTTTATTCGTTTGAATCATTTATCTCATAAGAAGAATTGAAGAGTTATTATACGGTGTGACTGGTGAAACACTTAGAATACTTAAGGAGAGTAGTCAGCACTCAATTCTCGTTATAATTTTGTAATATTCATATCCATATTCATTTATTCAATTGCATATGTTAATAATATATTATGTACTGTACATAATGCTCCGTTAATAAAAGTGGGTACTTAATTTTGCCTGTCCCCAAGCCATTGAAGGGTTTATGTGCTCTGCTGGCCTTGAGAATGAGCTATAAGCTGAAGCAGTGACAATATATCTTACTGATCGCAGTAACGATAGGGCCTTTGATACGCCTCAAAAAATATCACTCAGTGACATTAATTGGTACCCACTTCAGTTTTTATGAAACACAGGGTGTCAGATATTTTATATAATTAGATAGAATTGGTCACCTATCTATTATCCGATCGTGGTAGGTTAACCTAATAACACTATAAAGCCACATTCACATTTAGATTACATTAGTTCGGCAGTTAAGTAGTTCTTGCTACGACCGGGTGATAGATGAGTGACCCATTCTAGCACTGGTTTTTATTTGATATCTGAACTCCTCCGTGTTTTGGAAGGCACATAAACAGTAGGACCCGTTTAATGTCCATTTTGTGATATTAGTCGTAAGGTTGTAAACATCGTGGGGGTTCCGAGGCTGACTTCAGATGGCAATCGGTCATCTTAACTATTTAACGGGCGGAGAGCTAAAAGGTGCCGTTTGGGGTCACACGTTAATGGAGAGAAGGATATCGTCAAAACGTGTCATTGTGTGAGAACGGACAGGGGGGATAAAAGCTGTCAATTTTTTGACTTTTGAGAGTGATTTTTAGATTATGTGACGTCACACTATGGGAGACCAAAGGGGGCTTCGGAAGAGTGACAACCCGTGACACCGAGAAGGCCAAAAAAGTTTCGGCTATAAATTATGGCGCAATGTTTGTTATTGTGGAAAGCAATACCGAAAAAGTGTGGAAGATGTCGTGGTCAGATATGTTTGATACAAATTTTAGTAATTTTTTGTTTCATTTTATTATTAATTGAGAATTCTGTCACGTCTCTCAGAAACATGAATTTCGTATAATCTAAAACTTAAATCACGCTATTGGAGTTTCTAAATGAGTAAATTAGCTTTTGACGTAGAACTGTCGTGTGCCTCGCTTTGGACGCTCGTGTCTGGCTTTAACTTAAG
>JANCMC010034789.1:0-27016 GCA_024363005.1 Charaxes varanes
TAATTATGAAAATTGCGCGGAAATTTGGAAAATTTAAGCATACTTAACCACCATACTGAATTATTTCTATTGTAATCTTAACGCTTTTGACGGGAACGGGGATGTGGATGAAAGCGGGGACGGACGGGGACGGGGATAGGATCGGTAACGGGGATAATATTATAGGAGAATATAATATAGTTAGTGTTAAATAAGCGTTTCGTTTATAAAAATTAAAAAGCCCTCAGAATTTAGACGATTTCAATTTACGTTTAATAGAATCAGGCGTTACTTGGCAGAAATCCATGACAAACAGGTGGGACCAGCTGCTGTAGCTACGGTATTTTCAAATCGTTACGACCTAAAGAAAGGGAGGTTATAGTTTAATTAGTGGGAGGCATTTGAATCGTTCGCTTGGTTAAGCAGTTCTTACCGTGGCCGGTATAAGGGTGCTAATACCTCTCAATTGAATATTATCTTTTTTTATTTTTATTATTATTTTTATTTTCTTTAATATTATAAAGTACCTTAGGTTTAAGTCTGTTTATATTATAGTCTTAACATTTGTATCTATATATACTCGGAGGAGAGTAAAATAAAGTTAGTTGATACTTACAGTCCGAGTAGTTATTATGCCCGATTCCTTATTTTTTTTAGGCGAGTTTTCAGTCTAATTTTAACTGGTGCCGAAACCCGGGACTTTTTATTTCAAAAATACGTACTTGTATTTCGGAACGGAAGTTTTTTATTGTTTTAATTTCGTAAGTTCAAAAGCTACCCTATTCCGGCCCCGGCGGTCCATGCATTACATATATTGCATACAGTTCCACTAAAATCTATTATTTAAAAGGGGGAAAGCTCAACCACGCACTTCAAGCTCAACTAGAAAAGCGATTGATTTAGCGGAGTTTTAGCGGTTTGGAGGGGCGTGTGTAGTGTGTACGTGGAATAGGGTAGTTGTTCATAAGAGTATAAATACAGAGACAATCGGTTATGCGAGGCAGTTGTGTCACGTGTCATCTCTTCAGTAACATGATTCGAACACTTTTTGATTCTTAATACACGTTTACGGATACGTTTTAAACAACTTCTGACACCAAAATGTTGAGATCTGCCGTGATTTAGGGTTTTTTATTTAAAGAAAACCAATATTTTGTAGCAAACTTTTACTCACTTCTTTTTTGACAATAAAATATATCCAGAAAACTAAAGATATAAAAAGAACAAATACGAAAATTTAAAAAAAAGTAAAATTAACCAGCCAGTCCGCAACAACCAGAATTCATAACACAAAAAAGGCAAATTGTTAATCGAAAATAAAATAAATACTTTAGAAATAGATAAAATTACAGAAAGAATTGAAATAAGTAGAAAATTACACTTACACGATAAAAACCGCATGCAAAGGGACGATACTTAAAAAGAAAACAAAAGAAAAATAAAAAATACCATGGTGGGGTGAAGAACTTGCAGTGCTAAAACAGGGGGTGACGACGAAGAAACGTCGCATAAGATGGGCTGCCCAAAATAACACGTCCTAAGGTCACAGCGGAATACCTGTCCGCGAAACAGGACTATGAAAGTCGAGTCAAAACTGCTCAAACACTGAGCTGGAAGGAGTTCTGCGAGAGAGAGCTTATGGAACGGAATACACCGTATCCTTAACAAAACTCAAACAAGAAAAGACGACCTACTCGCAAAATGGAAGGACCCTCAAGCCTGTGGAATCGGCGCGTCTGTTGGTGGAATCCTTCCTTCAGGAAGATGACGAGAGAAGTGACAAAGAAGAACATAGGGCAATAAGGGAGGTAGCAGAGAGGGTATACGGAGGGAATAGATATGATACTTTAAATTGCTAAACCCTCGATTTAACAACGGCAATCCATCATCTAGCCACATCTTCTGTAATCTAGGCGAACTCTGCTACTATACGGAAAACGCTAGGAAGAAATTACGGGTTACAGATGAGGGAAATGTTACTCATAAAATACTGCACTGTAACCGAAAATGGCACTAATATAAAAAATGTAGTCGAGAAGGATTTGGGATGGATACATTTTGGTTGCTATGCTCACATCCTTCGTCTAACTATTGTGAAGGAAGAAGAAAGTGAAGCTATGAATGAAGTATAAACTTGCGTTCGGTATTTTAAAAGGTCTGCCCAAGTTTAGGAGAAGCTAATGTTATTTCAGCTTCAAAATGACAAAATTTTTTGAAAGATTTCTACAAAATATGAGTGCACGGTGGAATTCTACATACTACATATGCTTTAGAGATTTATTGAAACCAAAGAAGAGGTTGATAGTTATCTGTCTAACCCACATGCTTTGATATGGCACTTACTGCGGTAGAATGGGAAATATGCAAGTGTTTGCAAACTATTAAAACCTTGCGAAGAGGTAACAAAGGCAGCGGCCAAAATACGTAACAGGTATTACCCATTAGAACAGGCCTAATTCCAGCAGCAAAAAACATAAAATATAGAATAATTTCCAATCTTAGATTGTAAGTTGTTCAATAATGTTTTAATATTATATCTTACATGTTAATTTCAGGTAATAATCATATTATTGTATTCAATTCTCATTTTATAATTTAGAGTAATTTTTCATGTTTCAAATTTTCTTGTTTTACTTAATTGTTTTTAAATTAATTAATAATTATTTAATTATAATTTTTAATCCTATTTGTGTGATTGGATGTACAGAAATATGTAAATAAAAACTTATGACGGTCTTGTGGTCGTTCAAATTTTGCCAATTTAGATCGAAGCCGAACTTTTACCCTTTGCATGTTCTTAAGTTCAAATTATATTTCGAAAACCATCACGTTAGTAGCTGTTATACACTTAGCAACCTCCCAAATCAACAAAGAAGATCAAGCTCAGTCACTGTATGCGGATGGGTTCTACGGATTGCCTGGTTGGCTGGTGCAGAAGGGGCGGGATATGCAGGCATCTTTTCTTATAGTGTTTACATGAGCCTCTGCTGTTCTATTCACGGCCGTTGGCGGTAGAGCTGGTTTTTAGTGGGTACTCTGAAATTCGGTTAGCGAGTCCCACATTCTCGTTGGCAAGTGGTTTTGCTATCGTGGGACCACTTGCTAACGAGATAAGTGAGTAAATGCATTATCCAGCAATTTAAAAAAAAGAAGCTGAATCTCTCCACGCCGAACAAGCAATAGAACCCTAAGAACTAACTGCTTCGAAAATTTCTTCATGGCATCACTACAGAGAAAAAATGAAAAACCTGCAACCTAAAGGAACTGCGCATTCAAGGGCCGTAGTCGAAATGCAGAGGTATTTAAAGGAAAAACATATCATGCCAGGTTAAAATTTTTCACCACTAAACTGTTGGAAACAACGCAAATAAAGCTATCCGAATCTTTACAATCTATCAATCAGTAAACTTACTGCAGTGACCACAAGTGTATTGCGAACGGATATTTTCAGCGTGTGGTATACTACTCAATGATATGAGAACACAGCTAGGGTACCGAAAGGTACAGCAGTTCATATTTCTGAATCAAAATAATTAAACAAAATGTTAACTACCGCTACATATCGTACCGCTCTTCCTAGTTAAATGAATCTCTTTAATTCTAAAGAAAGATAAAGATGAAAGATGGAGCGAATTTGGCAATCAGGCAATTAAAAAAAGGCACGAAACTTACAACGCACTTTATTTACAACCATAATACGGTTGATTGTTGTGGTTTATATATGTAGATATACTTCCAAACAAGGTTGCGTTAGTAACATGTACAAATCGTGTATAGATGGAACCCTAAGTAAAGAAAGGGGAATAGGAAAAATATTTGCTCAACTATTGTAACAAAATTTAACTAGAGGTAGCGCCATGCTTGTAGCTGAATTGGGCCGGCGCGCCCGGGTACCAGTACCTCTTTCTCACATGAGATCGGTTCTATGACCACCTTTCAGCTTCATCGTCACCACATATATATATAAATTGAATGTTTTTTCCAACACAGACGATGTCGCGGGGTGTAGTTAGTGTAATACATATAGCCTTTTTAATGTAAACAGCATGCGAGTCCCTATCGATCCTTTTACAGGGGATGAATGGCAGGGGTCAAAGGTCACGACCGGCCCTAACGAATATCGAGGAACCCTCTTCGGGAAACCTTCACTCTCTTAAATATGCCCAAAGTAAACCCGTAAGGTCCCCTCTTAGCATTTCCAAACTATTAGACGTAGAGACTTGAAATTTTCGATGTTGATGTAACACGCTAAAAACTCATTAGGAAAATAGTTTTGAACGCAATCGGACACCATATTTTGTAGTTATTTAACGTTTATTTAATCTAATTTAATTTATGCGTTTATTATATCAGATACGGAGCCCTTCTATATAAGCGTGTCTTGACACACTCCTGGCCATATTTTTTGTAATCAATTCTCGTTGGACTTTACTTTTTGAAGGGAAAAGTTCTTTGGGCGCGTTGGGGATTTCTGAGATGAGACTAAATTATTGAACTCGCGATACCTTCACCGTACCTACCTTTGACTGCGTGGACCTCCATAGAGACCTTGAGCTTCAGACGATAGGTAAATTCTTTCAAGATCTCTCGGAACATTACTTCGAAAAAGCCCACAGACACCACCCTTAGTTATGGGCGTCTTACAACTATACTCCCAATCCCCAAGCTTCTAAGAAGTTTCACAAACCAAACGAAGCGCGACAACAATACCATCACTTGACGTGATAGCATTTTGACCACATCACACCGGTCTCAAGAGGTGCTGGTACCCGGACGCGCTGGCCCAATTCGGCTACAAGCATGGCGCTACCTCTAATTAGAAAGACAGTGGTAGGGGAAAGGGATGGAGAAAAAGGATATAAAGGTAGTAGGGGGGAGAGAAGGGAAGCGGATACAACTGTCACGACGGTATAGGGGGAGTGACACTGTTCTTCGCCTAGAATCTAGACTGTGAATTTCAATTTATATGTAAAGTAACTATCATGATTGTCAGCCCTTGATAACCCACAGCTGAGCATAGGCCTCCCTTTTTTCTGCCTGTCTCCCCTATCCCTTGTAAATCTCATTCAGACACCTCCTGGCACTCTCTTTACATCATCCGCCTATCGGGCCACAAGACGACCAGGGATACTCCGAACGAATCTAGGCCACCACTCAGTTAGGTTCGTAGACCACTGTGGGGGGAGAGGGGGAGGGGGGGGGGAGGGGCGGGGGGGGGGGGGGGGGGGGGTGGTGGGGTTTAAGAGCCTTGTGAGGTCACATGTCAAAATTTAAAATATTGTAATAAAACAATTTTATTTAATGAGAGAATTTGCAGGTTTCTGAAGTGTGTGTTGTCACACCAATGGGGAGGGGGTTTCGAGAGTGTGACAAGGACTGGGGGAGGGGTTCAAAAATCGTTAAATTACTGTGACGTGACTTATGGATGCCGCTCTGGGAGCGGACTCGCCGCACGCGGTGTCAGTGGCACCTCAACCGCACACACGCCCCGAAGTGGGGTACAAGGAACCCGAGCGAGTACACCATAGGGTTGCATGGCTGCGTCTAGTGCGGTGTGCGGAGGCACTTTTGTGTTGGGGCCCACACGATCTCTGCAACGTCACGAGTAATATCATTCAGTGAGATTAATCGGGTTCCACTGTTTTAGATGCCTTCTGAAGCACGTAGGATGTCGGATATTTGTAGAACATAACAATAAAACGACTATATGCTGACTCAAATTAATCCACACAGATAGAAAGAAATATCTGCGGAGTTTCACTTAAAAAATATCTACCTTTAAGCGTGATACGTGAAAAGACAGCCTGATTACATTATAAGACGTAGTAAATGCAACAATAGAGTCGTTTAATTATAATTTAATCAATTTACAGTTTTGCTGTTAATAGGATATAGATTCTAATAAGGCTTTTAAGTGATTCAATCGATGCGGAAGTAGAGAAGACTAGAGCGTGTAAATATACCTAACAACAGAAGGGCTTTTCTGTGAGTGCACACGGGAGCATGCAGTGCCCTACTAGGAAGTTCGAAAACATGGAAAAAATCTATAAAAACAGAAAAAAATGTAAGTATTTTAAAATGTTCGCGTAAATACCCTGTGTACACTCGATTGAAGTTATACTTCTTTTTTAACTTTATACTAAAAAAATACAGAATTACACCTTTACAGGACCAGCATGCGGTCGTTCGGTTATGTATAAATTAACGATTCAATAATTATATAAAGTTTATTTTCACTGTTATTAAGGAAATTGTAGGCTTAGTCACAACTGGACATTCCACATCATCACACACCTACCCCTAATCCTAATAATAAACAACCATGCAAATTGCAAAGAATTTCCTACCTTGCAAGACATCTCTGTAGAGCCTACAACCTGAAACGATACGAAGTAGGAAAAATGAAGATAAGAGCGTATTCATAAGGTGTAGTTTTCTAAATGTGATCTTTCTTGACCGTGGACCGTTCACGATTGCGGAAAAGAATGTAAACAAAGAATTAGGAAAACAAGTCTATTAAACTAGCAGTGCCCGCGACTTTGTACGCGTAAAATTATGTAAAAAAATCCTATAGCCTTCCTCGATAAATGGATTATCTAACACTAAGAATTTTTCAAATTGGACCAGTAGTTCCTGTCATAAGCGCGTTCAAGGAAACAAACAAACTCGTCATCTTTATATATTAGTATAGATTACCAGAGGGCCTAGCACGAACATTCTCGATTGTTTTACTTACTTTTACGTTCAAAACCGAACGTCAGCTGAAATATTAACTCATAAAAGTTTTACACAACTTAGTTGCTAAATTAATATTCGCACGTACATATCCAATCCTCGATGTTACGGTCATGTAAGTCGTGTAAAATGGAAGAACAAACCTTTATTGAACGTTTCGTTTCGAACGTAAAACTATCGAGAATGTTCGTGATACGCCCCCTTTAAATGTCAGTTAATATTGGTATCCAAGAGTCTAAATAGTTCTTCTTCTTCATTTTCTTCAATTACTAAAGCTCGTGACCAAAGACCTGTACCAGCCGCTTCCAAGTTACTCGGTCTATGGCCTACTCCATGGTCGTAAAAATGTAGAGTCCTAATTGATATCTTATTTGGTTAGCCAAGAGAGTACGAGAGCGTCCTCTTGGTCTTTAACCTATAATATACCACTATTGAGCAGAAGACTTCTAATTCCTGGCCTAGTTCCATTCATAAATAAACCTCAATAGTAGATTGACTGAAATTCATAAGGTACCCGGTACAAACCTTGACGTCCGCATCATTGAATTAATGTCCAGTACCCCTCCAAGCACAACTTTTGTAGTAACCAAGTATCTTACAGCCGCTAATCACGTATCGATAAATCGTTGCGAAAAAACTGTACAGTTAAATCGTTGCGAGAAAACTGTGCAATTAAATTGTTCCGAAAAAACTGTGCAGTTTAATCGACAACGACTTTTCATACGCAAGTATCGATAAAACTGCGCAGATTAAACTGTACACTTTTTTCGCAACGATTTATCGAAACATGTGTAGCGGGCATTACTAATTACTCATTATTATATCTCGAACTAGCTATATCCTGCGACTTCATCCGAGTGAAGTCGCGAGAGTCCCTAAACCTCTTTAATCCGGTCCTATCTCAAAATTCGTTCTTAGCGGATGTCTACTACCTAAACCTGCTAAATATCATATTTGTACTTAGGTAAGTCACGCGGTTTTCGAGATTTCGTAATAGCTGTATGCTATATATATATATAAGATTGAATAATATTATATCACTATAGAGAATGGTTTGTCAATATAAAAATAGTAGATTTAATTTATCATTACGAATCATCATGAAGGTCGCACGCTAATGATTTGTATTAGATTACGAAATGAATGACAGATCTGGGTCTCCTGCTGTTAGATACTAAGTTTGCAGCCGCGCACTTACTAGCCAATCAGCTTATACTAAAAGGCCAAATAACTTTAATAATCAGCACACTATACCCATATACAGATATCTTACATACCTAACGTATACATATATATGAATCTATGATGAATGAATGATGATGATGTGAATGAATGATATATGACTCTATGATGAATGAATCCTAATATTCCTTGAGCAGGGCATCACACGTGAACAGCTGGACCGATTTCGCTAATTCTTTTTTTGTTGTGTTTGTTATGAATGAATGATTAAATGAATATTTTGTGCCATAACAAAACGTACAAACAGAAGGATTCATAGACAATACAAATATATATTGCTAGTACAATCGACGGACGACTATATGTTAATTTAAAACTATAAACAAATTTTTAATTCTTTTTAACAACGATATTGTAAGATTTGATAATTAATATAAATACGGTTATGTCAGTCAGGTCATGACCACGCTTTGATAAAATCTTGTAGTAATATAATGTAAGGTGTAATATAATAAGTCGTTTGGCTTTGGTGTGCGTAAGGTTTTATTTTAATAATTTTATTAATTAATAATGCATAATTTATAAAATATGCATTATTAATATATTAAATTATTAAATACGATATTTGCATGCGCACACTTTATTCTATATAAATTATAATTGGGTTATATTGTATACTTTATATCCGCGTAAATTTCGACAAATGGTACGAAAGTTTTCTCTTCGTGTATTACTATGTAAGATTTTTCTTTGATGTAACTGAAATGAGAACATAATCAGAAGATCTTATTATTTCCTGAGTATAATTAATTCCTCCTACTCCGTTATTTTCATTTATGAATTTGGTTCAATTTTTTTTTTGTATAGAGGCCAAAGAATTTAGTTCAAGGTCGACGATAAAAATGTTGTAATGAGCGCATTGTTACACATATGTCTATTAAGTTTTAACAAGCTTCTTTTGTCAGAACTGATGTGAGGTAGTAATGGTTTTACGGCGTCTCATTAAATCTTGATCTCTTCTATACCAATAAATATAATTGAAGTTCGTAATAGCTGGCAAAGAGCTGATTTTACGGGGAATGTATTATACACTAGCTGTGCCCGCAACTTGGTTCGCGTAAAATTAGGTGAAAACATAGATTCAATTTTAGCGTGAAGACATGAAGGCGATAAGCCTTCCTCGATCAACGGGCTATCTAACACTGAAAGAATTTTTCTAATCGGACCAGTAGCTCCTAAGATTAGAGCATGCAAGCAAACAAATAAATAAACAAACTCTTCAGCTTCATATATTGGTACAGGTATGGGAATACGTGTGACTTTAATTACAGTGGATTAATTTACTGTACAAAGGGGAGGGTGCTTAAATATTTTTTTTTTATGTAACAGGGGGGCAGACGAGCAGGCAGCGAATATACTCATAAATATCTTGATGAGCCTAATTAAGTGAACAGCTGAGATAACTATGAAATAAGCAAGTTAAAAAGGATCAAAACTTAAAATTTTCTGATCTCCTTTGTAAATTGATGATAGTTTATTTCTATCTACCTAATCTTTTTTCTGCTTCCCTGTAGACTTCTTTTTTGTTCTGTTTGGCGATCGCTACAATTTCAATTATTTTAATCCGTAAGTTAGACTGTTTGAATATCACTCGCAAACCTCATCCGTACAGTTATCATGGAAGATGACAAACCATGGTTTCGATTTTACTTCTTAGTAATTGTTTAGTTATATCCCTTGCCTAAAAGCAGTATTCAAACAGATAATTAAGTAGCGGACCCGGCAGACGCTGTCCTGCCCGAATATTGGGCTACTTACATTCTATTATTCCCCGTTACCGTTCCCGTTCCCGTCCCCGTTCCCGTTCCCGTTTCCATTACCGTTCCCGTTTCCATTCCCGTTCCCGTTCCATATGAAATACTAAACTACTTTGCTTAAATCCGCGAACGAATATGAGGGAAAATCGGTGCAATGCTGGTAAATATATAATATATCTTTTAATCTTCTAATTTATAATAATAGTAATGATTAAATATTAACCTTCCATTTGTTCTCTTAATCATAGTAAGAAATCTTTAATAGATACCGCTTGAATACAGATAGGCATAGAACTATGTAATATACCACCAATTTCTGAACATTGACCAAAGAATGTACCTGGACTGTTCACCTCCACCGCACTCTCGGTTCTGAGAAGCGTTACATACATCTTTTGTATTGAAGTGAAACTTGTTTCGGGACGGCGAGAATTAAATTGTGTTCAATTTGTTACAAATACTCGAAACTCTGGAGGTGTTTGGCGGTACAACGGTAAAAAGGTGAAGGGGTTACACTGCTCTAGCCGAATGCCGCCAAGGAGCCTTGTTGCACGGCTGTCGATTGTGCTTAACGAGTCGAGCTGCTATTTGGCAGAACAGCCATTATTGCATTCATGATTGATGAAGAATAACAGTATATAAACAGGATAACGAAGGATGAATAATAGGTTAAAACGCATAGAACTACAATGCTAATCGACATTTTAAACATCAGAGATTAAGTTAGTTGTAAGCCATTATTGTTACTTTCTATTATATAGTATGTGTAGATTAAGTTAGTTTTAAGTTACTGTAGGTTATATGTATAATATTGGTGTCAGTTGTTATATGTTTTTGGATATTTTATAATATAATCCTAATAAAAGTTTTAAAATAAAAAATTTGTTAAATTTTCATCCTGTAATATAATTTACTATTAAATATCTTTGAATTATTGGGAAAATTAAAGCAATTGCAACATCAAAAATTAAAAAAATGATTGTAATAAGAAAAAAATGGAGATAAAAAGGTATTCGAGGAATAGATTTAGGGTCAAATCATTACATTGTTCTTCTACCTAGCTTAATACCAGTCTAATACCACAAGTCCATTGTAGAGGCAACTCTCCTCAACAGCCGCCCCATAGTTAAAAATATTTTCTTACTTACCTTCAACCGCAGCTCAAGGGTCGAAGGACGGACTATAAGTCAGAAGTGCTTAGTTCATATACCGACTCCGATATGTTATATCGTCTAGACACAGACGAATTTCTTAGCATTCCATGGATTCGCCGTGCGCCCACACCTCTAACTCTACACGTGTAGCTTTCGCTGATGCTACAATATTGTCAAAATATGCGAGAGGGCTGTTTGCAACAACGGGCAGGGAGAGGGTAAAAGCTTTGTGACGTCACATGTCAAAATAAAAAATATGCAAAAACAATTGAAAAAATTGTGTGTGCACTCAGTGGGGAGCGTAACACTGGAACGCGTATCATCTGACATATTCTGATTCACTCCCCATATTTTTTATACCACGGGCTTTATATAGTTTCCTAAGGAGTAAACTAAAGAAAAATTAAACAGGGCGGGGGGGGGGGGGGGTGATTTATTTTACTTACCTGAAACGCTTTTAATTAATACTAATGTGGAAAAGAGGTTGTGGACAAGGTTGCCCGTGGCCGTCCACAGCCTATTTCCAGTGTTTTCATGGATTTCATTGTTTCATCCGGGATCAAACCATTGCTGGACACTACAATTGGCAGTACCTTTACCTCCACCAATCGGTATAGCTGTTTTAATTCCACACATAGCTCTTGGTACTTTCTGACTTTTTCACTTACTGTTCTGGTAACATTATCATCAGAAGGAATCTAGTGAGACACTTACGATCCTCGGGGACCCGATATTTGATAATCATATATGACGAAATAAATTAACATTAAATATACATAAATATCAATTAAGTACTACGTGGGATTAAGAGAAAGTTGTCTAATTATGTACGGAACGCATGAACATACTAGCGTCGAAGCAGGATGATGGTCCATTTTCCCTTCCCACTTTAGTCCTGGCTTAGGACAGGAGGCAATTAACGACCCCAGCAGTTCTCTTACACTTGAAGTAATACAAGGTTTTAATTTAAGCTTAGTAGGAAGGGAAAAGGGAATATTAGACATACCTAAAAAGTATTCCTAATATTCTTTTCAAAAAGCAATGTCTAGTACTATTTCTATAGAAAATTCGACGGTATTGAAATCCATCACTAATTTACGTATTAACATAATATTATCTACTGATATACTACTGTGTTTTGGATAGACTTTTATCGAAAGATGCTTTTATTGTATATGACATATACAAAGTGTCTCTTTATCCATCAAAGGCCTTTTTTATATTATGCTGGAAGAACGATTTTAGATATACCTTTTTTTGTTTAGACCTGTAATGATTTTATATTATAAAAAAGGTCTTTAAAAATCCTTTTTTTTACTTTTTGTACAAATGATAAATTTCAGTGTCTGTAATAAGTGATAAAATGCTTCAGTCAATATTATTCTTTACGTTTAACCTCTTGAAGTCTTAAATAAATAAAAAAACTCGACGTATATCAGAGTTTTTACGATAGTCTTCAATGTCCGCTAACATGTTTTTATTTGTTCCTCCATGAGCGTTTGGTTTTTAATTTTTCAAGTATCTTTATTTTTTTATTATGTCCAACAATACCAATTAATGACAATTAAAAACGAATCGTTCCTATTATGTTCACATATATGTTGATTTCCACGTTATTAACACTTAATAACTGCACCTTGCACAATAATAAGACTGCATTGATAATATAGCGAAGGAAATCTGGAGACGTGAGGAGGCCATCTATTCAAGATTTGGAAGACCTGATCAACAAACCGTCTGTACCATTGAAGCCTCTCGGCAATGAAGGACCTCCCCAGATTGTTGATGCTCCGGAAAGCAACTCCGCTATTGAAGGTGTGAATTCTCTTCTTATGATGCAAATATCATTTTATGAACTTAAAATTCTTAGATATCATATTATAAGAGTTCAATATACTTATAAACTCAATATTATGATGCAGATCAAACTGGGTACCTTACCGTACAAGTCGAGGGTAACCCGGCACCGACGTTCAAATTTTACAAAGGAGTTTCCGAAATTCTGGAAGGTGGTAGATTCAAGTTCATAACAGATGGTGAAACTGGTCTTATTACACTTTGTATGAGGAAAGTGAAACCCATCGATGAAGGGACATACAAAGTTGTGGTTAGCAATATTCACGGCGAAGATTCTGCAGAAATGTCGCTCTACGTATCTGGTAAGTACTTTTTTATATTTGGGACTAAAGGGGATCAATTTTGTTTTGTTACTCATTTTGTTTGCAGGAATAATCTTGTTGATTTTACTTAGTATATTATGGACAATAATATAGATGCAACAATAACAGTGATCGTTTTATCCGATTTAGTTACATGTATTGTAATATTGCGTGCTGTACTCATACCGGTACTTAGGACGCGCGCAGCGCGTTATATTCCTTATTATTGAGGGTTGTGACCTCTTTCAGTGATCTGGGTTTTTAAAATGTAGGAGGGATGCCAAGTATTGGTAGTTTGTATAGTAGTAAAAATGGAGGAATTCAAGCTTATCCTTCTTTTTAATCGCAGTGTGCAGCTTAGTGATTTTTGATTTAACATATGTAACTCATTAGGTAACCAATACAAGGGTAAAGAGCTTAGAGAAAAAAGCATAACGTAATAGAATACCTAGAATCTTAAACCTGTAGTACATTACTCTGAAATTCATAGTTTAGTTTCTTATTAACATTTGTGCAACAGATGCTAGTGGTATGGACTTCCGAGCTATGCTCAAAAAGAGGAAATATAATAAATGGGGTGAAAAGAAGGACGATCCAGATTGGGGTGATTTAAAGGAAGTCGAAAAACCTCTGCCAGCTTTGAAGAAAGTCGAAAAGGTAATTTTTTTACATATTCATTGCTTTAAAATGAAACTTATTTGCAAGATAACAATGAGCTCTTTGATTTTTATGGTGGTGATATATGAAACCTAGTAAAATAAAATTAAATAAATACAATAAATAATAAAAAGAGAGTTAATTTTTAAATCGTGCAAAGAATTACTAAACTGTTTGCGAACTGACAATACCTGAATTTAAAATTACAACTGATATTGATTAATGGAACAATGAAAAAAGTACATGATTTAAAAATTAATTATTACAGTCACTACACACGTATCGATAAATTGTTGCTAAAATACTGTGCACTTTAAATTGCGTAGTTTTATCAATACGTGCGTATAAAAATCGTTGTCGTTTAAACTGTAAACTTTTATAGGTGCGTTTGGATGGCGATCGCTCATTTCTGCAGTTATTCACGTAGCTCTAGGAACGTTCGATTTCACAGTTTTCTGCAGTTGATTGCACAGTGTTTTTCGCAACGATTTAACGATACGTGCGTAGCGGCTATTCGTAATATAAAAATTGACAGCTCCATTGATTTCATCTCTTACACAATAAAGCAGTTTGCTCTACATCTACAATGTACATTTTGTATTCATTATTTTACAATACTTGACTATTTTAAACGGGTATTGGCAGATGGTAGGTACCTATGCATACGAATAACAGTGTAAATGAAACAGTCAATATTACTCACACAACATAATTTATACGCAAAAAATTACACATCACAAGCAAAACAAAGCTTTTAAATTGGATTATTTTTTAAAAGAATTAACGTTTGTTGCAAGTGAGTATGATAATTGAAAACTGTCGAACATCGTATGCATCATTATATTTGCTTCTTAGGGTTTAGAGACTGGATATTTCGAGGAAGACGGCCACGTTGTGGTCGTATCGGAAGGAGTTGAGATGTATAGATTCCCAGCTGACAGACGCAGAAACTCATCCAACTGGTCGTGGTTCAAGGTCCTCAGTTCATCAGAAACACATCATTATTCATTCCATCTTATGTTCTTTTACAAAATTTATGAACATTTTATTTTATTATATACTCCTTTTTACTTAGAATTATATCTTTATTATTTTCTATTTTCAATATTTTTTATATTACTCAACTATTTAATTTTAACATTAATTTTTACATTAAAATTTCTATTATAATTCTTTTTTTTTCTTTAGGAGGATTACCTTCTTTTTTGGGTTTTTTCCTTCAATGAATAATTTTTAATTATTTATTTTTAAATATTTTATTTATTATTTCATTTATTTTTCTGTTCGAAAAAGTTCATAAGTGGGAATTAAACGGGATAATTGATATCGCGTAAATAAATAAAAATAATCAGTTAATTTTTTCGCTATACTTTTTAAACAAATAAGTGAATGTAAGAAATAACAGATGAGTGAATTAGTCATGTGTACCCCTTTAAAAAATTGTTTCTTTATTTATTTCGTCAATTGCTCAATTTGTGTGACGCAATTTGTCGACGATGGCTGGATCGTTTTTAATGAGCTTCTCGTTGACGCAAAATTGAACATAACATGCTTCTGATTTTATTGAGTTGTGCCTCCATCATTCCTAAATTGCAATATTCTGTTGATAGGCATAAATATTGTTACGCCGTATAATAAATTTGATCAATTATGTCAAAGCTAATAGTTATTAACATCGTACACCAACAACCCTATTATATACTCTAATCTCCCTCTCGGCAGACCTCTGAGCCACTTAGGCATTCGGGATTCTAAAGGGGAAGGTAATGGATAAGGAAGGAGTAAAAGGATTCTGGGATATTCCGGGACATATTTAGTTGTTAGTAAATATTTTTTGAGTAGGTATTCGAAAAACTAAGAACAAGTAACCAGGTTTCCATGGGGACATCTACAGTTTACTTTAATAAGCCCAAAACTGCCTTTACCGTATCTTTACTAATAAGGTTCCAACTTCGATGAGTGGATTTATGTTTAAAATTATCACATGCCTAATGTACCATAATTCTACACAAACATGTTCAAATAAAATTTTTTTTTTACTAATTCTTTTTCATCAAAGCAATTATAGTTCCCATTTATGACATCTTCAATTCTTCTTAGACAATATTCTTCAATTCTTCTTTTCATTAAAGAAATCAACAATAAACTAGCGACAGAAAGATTCTTCTAAATTTTACCAGTCCTTTCCTTAATCAATCCTTTAACTCATTTTCCTGATATTGTTTAAGAGAAGAAAAAGGATTGTTCCTGCAATTAAGGTCGTTGCAGGTTGCAGAAGGTCGTTTTCATAAAAAGATATAAACATTAACTATGTATAAAATTAAATGATAAATATCCATTCTTTCCTTTGTAAAAATATTTTCACGTTCGCTTTCCCTCGTCATCTTGTTTGCTACGATACCCTTATCTTATCATAAAGTTCCATTTTTAAACAGGAATTTCTTTTAATACTCTCTTTATAATAATAAAGTTTATCAATTTATTCTGAAAATGAAATAACTAAATATAAAGCTTTTACTTGACTAATTTAATTTCTAGTAAGTTAATTAAATTAATAGAAACTAATTAACAAGAAGAAACAAAAGGAAATCTGTTAGTCTGGGAGTCGAACTCGTAATATTTTATTCCCAGTATAACGCTCTTATTGAAAGGAACTGTCTATGAGGAATACTTGAAGTTCACTGCCGTCTCCTTCAGGTCGTAGAATACTTTATAAACTACGATACCACCCATATTTATTTGTATACATAATTACTACTCACGGATAGCAGTAGAGTTCCTCAGATTGCAATATCGATTTACATTTCGCTGAAAAAATTGAATTTTAATTTTTATGACACTGTACCAATACATTTCGATCAGCATTTTTTCAGAAATAGACAGAAAATACCTCCTAAAGTTTATAAACATGCTTTTAAGAGAATTAGTAAAACATTATGTTAAGTTTATATGTATGAAGGTTAAACAACGGTTTTATTCATTTTATTACAACTTGGTAAAATTAACTACCTATTTAACTGAAATTGTTTAAATTATGTCCAATGTGCTCGGTCCAGGGGCAGCCCTTCCCCCACCAGGCTTTGGGTGCAGGCGGGCTAATTATCCACTCACTTGAGATACAAATTATTACGAGTAATAGAATATGCATTTTATTCGATGTATTATTATCATTCTTTATTTGGTTTTTTCCGGGACTACTAAGTTTTATTAAAAGTTACCTCCTTATGAGGAAATTATACTTTAGTTTATTACAATTAAATACTTAAATGTATGTCGACTTATTTCACTTACAATACAAACTGTGGTATACAAAGGAACTCTAAAAAAATCTTTATAAAATAGCAAACATTATATCTTGGCTGTTTTTTTATTCGTTGAATTATTCTTGAATAATATTAATAATGATAGAAACCACAAATATTGTTAGAATAACAAATCTTTTACACAATACATCAACGACAATATCAAATTCGTTATCCGCGACGGTGGTCGATGTGGCTCGGTTTTCACACAAAATTGAAACATCGCTATTCGTTTTATTAAATAATATTAGTTCGTAATTACATAATAATTTATCTGTCATTGTAACTGGTTCACACCGCACTGATTTGATGTAAAATAAATAAATGTGTAAAATGTAAATAATGTAAAAAATTAGACGCAAATTGAATCTATTAAACCACATGGTAGATGATGTGAACATTAGCTGATCATTACCAGCAACATCTTCAACAATCGGAGTGCTAAAAAGATACTAATTTTATTATAAAAAATTAAATAACCGCTGGTTATAATACTTACAAGAAACTCTTTTTATGTTTAATCCTCTGTTGATCGACGGAAACATAAATATTTCAAAAAGTGGAAAGCCTTGACCACCCGTACTGTTCTGTATACCAAAAAAGACAATGCTATTTTGGTAAAAATGCCTTCTATTACTGTCAGCGTTAGAAGCCTTTTAAACTCAATTTAATGGTCGGTAAAAGTTATTGAAAGAATTCTGGGGAATGTCTTATCTTCGTACTAGTTTAGGACAGAAGCTAATGAAATACGAGGATGTAATGTAACACAGAAATGGTAACTTATACGAAAAAGTAACATACTCGTAATAATTTTACCACAATCCCAATATGTGTATCTTTATGTACATAATTATTGTGTTATCACAAATATTGGATAAAAATGTTTATATGTATTTTAATAAAAGTATTACTTACTTACATAAATAACGAAGATATCAGTTGACGCTATCGAATATAAACTATGAAAAGTTTAAAGTGGGCTAACTATAATCCATTCAAATTTTTATGTGTTAAAAATGGTTTAAAACATAATTTGTTCAAGATAAAAATTATTACTAATTCCTCCATGTCGTGTTACTTACTTATTTATTCCGTGGTGCTTGCGCTAGTTGTAGAGTAAGTGACCATGATTAGATTAAATACTAAAGACTTGTTGACTGTATAGAGGTGTTATGTAGTATTTAGTGGCCATCAGTTTTCAAGTGGCTTTTATTGATAAATGATAACCTTAATTTCAACCCGGGGAACACCGTGATTATGTGTTGAATTTTTTTAATTATGTTAAACATGTGAATATCTATTTAAGAGTATCTTATTTCTTCTCTTTATTCAGACGGCTATTTTTTTTTTGTTTAATTGCTAGTAGTAGTGACATGGGTTTGCTAATAAATTATAATGGTTTCTAGACGGCGGAGCGATGCTCTGTGCAAAGTGGCTGGCAGAAACTGGATGCGTGTAGTCGAAGATCGGGCTTAGTGGCGCGACATGGAAGAGGCCTATGTCCAGCAGTGAACTGCCGCAGGCCGATAATTATGATAAATTCTTCTGGTGATGATGATAATGATGAAGAGGATAGTGGTTTTGTAACGTTCACATATTAATATTATTTATTGTCAGATATACAACAAATGTAAGAGGGTAGTAAAAAGTGAGAGGTAAATTTATGTATGTTCTTCTTAGATTTTCAATAGTGTGACCCAAAACTTGACCAAAACCATCAAATATGTGGTGGATTGGACCTTACAATATTACGAATTTAACTGCACGTGCAAGAGTAAGTAACTTTGTCAAATGGTGGTTATGGCCATATTAGACAGTACTGGCTGTTAGATATAGGAAAATGATAATACCGCCTCCGCACAAGGCAACTTGTATATGAATGGATTATGCAGGTGTGTATTGGCGAACTGTTTGTCAGAAATTGTATATAATATTTTTATACTTAAGGCGGCAATATATGCACATTACAGTCGTGTATTTTTGTACAAATTCCGTGTATTTCATTTTGAGGTAACTTCATTATTAATCTCCTATATTGTATTATTTTATGAAGACGTTTAGGCTGAAATGTTAAGTGTACCTAATATATATCTATTGTATACATATAAGGGGTTGACTATAAAGTATGTCAAACAAATTTAATGATTTCTAATTCCCCCTTCCTCCCGTGTCACATTTTCGAAACCAACTCCCCCTTTGTGTGACGTCACATAACCAAGAAAACACCAGTTTCTTGTAGTTATATTATGAAGTATTGGTAAGGGAGGTAGCGATGCTAAATTTATAGTCAATCAAGCGTTGTTTGGATGCGGGATTAAGTACATTACTTAATCTATTTGCAACATAACCTTTTTTCGTTTTTCCAAGTGGAAAAAAAAGGTTATGTTAAGGGAAGGTCATGTTGTTAATAACACCCGAAGAGTGGTTTTATTGACTCCGTCATGGTTTCAGATAAATTGCCTTGAGAAAATCATCAGATTATATGTTTTCCATAATCCTCTAAGGATTTTATTAAAAAAAATAGTAATCGCGCTCGAATATTTCTCAGTGATGTTATTTTTTACAACTTTGAGACTCTCCCATTATCTTATGTTACGCTTAATTCCTCATATTATAGAAATGTATACTTACCTCCATGTAATTAACTTACCTTATCATAATTTTAAGCGTTCGAGTTTTTATAAGGGTCCAATAACAAAGTAACATAAATACATAGGTATACGCGAAGAAAAAACTTTCGGTACCATCTTGGGAAAATGGAGCGGACGGAGGAATATGAAATTTTGCACAATTGTAGTTTATGTAGCGAATGCGAATGTTTTTATAAAACATGCATTATTAATACATTAAAATATTATCCTACTACTACTAGTCCCTATAATATGATTTTCTGATGCGCTCGAGTATTGTGCGAAATCCTCTCTTGGGCTCTCTACCATAGGTTAATAAAAGAAAAAAAAATTGAATTTTGACGTATGATGCCACACAGCTTTTGACAAATAGCTGATTATGTAAGGAATAACATAATAATACCTCTTTTACTTTTCTTGAGTAAAGTACATTAGGCTGGAATCAAGTATTACTTCAATTCTAGTCGGTTCTTGAGGAAAATCTTATCCATATAACGCACAACCATTACAGGAGACGAGGCATCCAATGCTATCATTATTCGCGAGTATCTCCAACCAAAAATATCATACCAGACAGCTCTGATGGTTATACCGAAAATCGAGTACATACCACAAATGTTTTGAGTACTGGATCAAGCATTGGCATCAGTGCGTTGCAGTCCATGGGAATTACTTCGAAGGGGACAACACCAATTTGAAAGATAAACTTGTATTTTTAATTTTGTGAGTGAATTACGAGAACTTTTTCAAGGTGTCGTTGATTTTTTATTTAAAAAAAAACATCTTTTATGGATGTTCCTGCTTTCTCCCATGGTAAGCGATTGATCAATGTCTCCTGAAGTATTAATGCTTATAAAATTCAAAATGCATTGATCAAACCTAAACGAGTATTCGTCAATGCTCTATGTTTCTCTAAGATTGTTGGGAGCATTTATTAAATCATTAACAGGCAAGTGTACAATATATAATAAACCAATTCAGTTAAGGGATCATCTGTAATGTAGTCTTCCCTATCCTTAATAGAACGATCGGTTATATTCAAGTCTTCTTAACGTTGGACGACATAATTTTTTCTAGAATAATTTTTTAAAAATATGATTGACTTAACGACTTTGAATAAGTCGGATAAAAGACTAATGGGGTGGTAACACTGAACGAAGAATCGATTCTTCTCTTATTTAGGAATTATTACAACAGTTTCTTACATCTAGATGTTCGGGAGATCCTTCAGCCGCTACCTGACATCAACAACGATGAATTTCAGTGACTCAATCGGTTATTGTTAATTATAATTGTTTTTTTTTCTCGTATCCAATATATACAACATAATAGTGTTATTACAATATATCATTGTGGTTTCCAAGCGCAAGATAATTGCGGACACTGAATGCTCAAACAGCGCAGTAACAGCTTCCGCGAGATTGCGACAGCGGTGAATGCTGTTTATTCGTTTGATCTATTAATTACCTCTAGTACTTTAAAGTGTTAGACCAAACGTTTCCAGTTTTTCATTTATTCAGAACTTTTGAGGCTTCTGAGAACTTGTAAGCGTGATTATATTTCCAACAATACTCACTTGAACTTGTAGTAATCAGCACTTTTGGTACCTCTCTTCTTTCTTTCCCTAGTAGTAAGTGTATCGTGAAACTTTGGTGCATTCTTATTAGCAACTGAAACAATCCCGGAACAAATCATACTTAACTACATTAAATATATTATAAAAACTAACTAATCTTGTTCCACTCTTGTGGCAATTGTTTGTTTCGTACGATGACTAATGGTAGTTGTCAATTTTCAGGAAGTGCTTTGAGTTTAATTAATCTTATTTTTAACCAACGATGCTAAAAGAGAAGTATGATGTGTTTAACGGTTTAATGTGTATGTCTGTTTGTAGCATCGTAACTCATTACTGATTGAAACAAATTTGTTGTCGATTTATTTGATAGGTATTTTTAAAGTTTGTTATTTTCTACAAATATATTTCAACACAGCTTTATGCTAAGTTTTTTGTGCTGCTCCGCCAGACTTTCCGTCAGGTGCAAAAACAGTTCGGGTTGAACCGCAGCCAGGTCGGTGGTTGCCGCATGGGGCGCGTTCACCGCAATCTGGTAAGGCCCCCACTGCGCATCACTCAACGCCGCGTTGAATACGCCATCAACAAACACCAGACGCCAACTTTCCAGCGCCAGCACGTGTGCTGCCAGCGTATCGTCATCAAGGGTCATCGCATCTGGCGCGCTGAACTGCTGTGCCAGCAACCTGAAGAGCAACAATCAACTATCTGTCTTTATAAAAATTATTCTCATCATATTGCCGATATAGATGAGGCCGTGAGAATGAGCTTGTAGAGTACCTAGCAGAAATTGCTGTCTTATTATACGTGTACAATATTGTACGTACGTTTTATCTAATAACATATATATCGGAAATGCGTTTAAGATGCAAGCAAATATATATTAAGTAAATATAGCTATATAATCTGCGAGATACGGTTTCTCAAGGCCGAGCGCTTCTAAACAATGTTTGAAGGTGACAGTAACCCTGGAAATGTTCCTTTTAGATTTACACAGCTACGAGGACAAAATGCACTTGTGCAACCCACCAATTTTTGCCTAAGAGGAAGTGGCTCAGTTTGCTCAGCACAGGTCTTTCTAGTGGGAAGGAAAGAGGATATGTTGATGCTGGTTCTTGATTTCTTTATTGGCAAAGCCTGCCAAAGCCTTCTGGGTGCTCTGGAAGGCAGCAGGGAGACTCTCATTTGTGACGTCGACATTGTGAGCGCGCAGCGATCGGGTCCGCGTCGCGATAATCTAAGCAGCGGCGAGCAGCCGCGCCCGCGTCCTATCACTGTTCGTTTGACGCGGCGCGCATTGCGCGACGACATGTTGCGAGCGGCGCGTGTACGACGAGGCGCCGACTCCTCGAGCGTTATAGACGGGGAGCCGCGCCGTTTCTACGTAAATGAACGCCTCACTAAATTAAATAGATTTTTATTTTATAAAGCCAAAGAAGTATAAAATATACAGGCTTAAAACCACCGGAGTCTTCGTGCTCATCATATTCGCCATCCCCACTCTTGTCTATAGCCGATTACTTGCCGTGGCGCAAATTCGAGCCATCAGATACAAAACTAGCCGTTTTTAATCAAGATAAATCCAGAAGCCTAACTACTAGCCCATTCAAAATAGATCTCAACAAAACATATCTGAAATGCTTTGAAATGAGAAAAATGTCCCTGGGCGAGAAACTTAACTTTCGGGACAAGTCACTGTCACCCACTGGAATAATAGTGAAGAATAGTACCAAAATGTTAAAACGACGCAGTTCGACTCCTTCAGCCTCTAAATCGAATTCGTCCCCGAAGAGGATTAGCGAGTTTCGTACACTTAGCGTTAAAACTGATTCCGAAAACGATGACGTTTTAAAAGACCAAACCAACCGCAATGATATGGATTCAGAGGTCATTTTTAGTTCACCCGAGAACTTTGTGATTACGAAAACCGCTCCATCTATCGAAAGATTTGGTCAGTCAGTTGAAATTTCGTCGTCTAGTGATGATGAAGATGATAACAATCATGAAAGGTTAGTATTATTTTAAAACGGAAAGCTTAGAATTAGTCATGATTTCGTTGAACAGTAAAATACGATCAAAAACAGCGAAACATACCAAAATAGTTTTTCCGAGTATCACAACGGTTATTGGAAATCAGCTAAAACGGTTTAAGTTGAAACTGTTTCCGAAGTTATGCAACAATATAACCGGAGAATCGTGACATAGATAGAAATATATAACGGTGAATACATAGACATATTATTGGGGTGGATTGTACATACACCTGTCCATACTGATTTATCGAAGGAGATATAACAATATGGACCTATTTAAGTCTCACTCACGACATCTCAAAAAAAACATGTCAGTAGTCCTACCGAGGATATATCGATAATCTTAAACTTGATCATTTTAGAGCCTCATCGTCCTTCAGCAAAAAGTATTCGCTTATAAATTATGATAGATTGCCATCAGCCAACTTTGAGGCTAACAAGTCTGAACGGAGAGACGAACGTTTTACGACACAGGACGTATATATCGCTGGAAAGATTGTACGAAGCGGTAAGATCATAGAGGTTACAGCTGGATTCTGCTCTGTTCTTTGTGGTGTGGCTCACATAGTGCTCTGGCTCAAAATATTTTTTCAGTGTCAAATAGAAAACAGCAGAATTGATGCAAGTATGGGTATTGTTGATTGCTAGAAAGTGATGTTGGAAGACTTAAACACTCGTAAAAGTGTGATTTTATCGCTTCACAATTTATAGACACTAAATATTTTATCAAAATAAGTAGTTTTTATCGTTTATAAATATGTATGACAAAATAGTTAACGTACATTCCTAAGACTAAGGAAGAATAAAATGTGAATTGGATGAGAAGCTCCTACGTCCAAATATTATTATAGATAATACGGGTATGTAAACTGAAAATAGGCGCAAGGTTCATCCAAACAAGACACGCATAGACGATTTTTATTATAGCGTTAATGTCGCACAAAGTAACTACTTTATTTGTTTGCAAATAACTACGAAGGTCAGCTCACGTTTGATGGCTCTGTTGTGTAAACTCCTATGATATTAACGAGCGTCTATCTAGCTAGACTATTCTAAGACAAAATGTGGATGAAAGTTTGTAACATGAATTTTGTAAGTAACTAACAAATGATGTATTTGAAAGGATTTCAAGTATATATATCTTAAAATTCCTTTATTACTGTCGTATCGTTTTGCATGTTGTATATTGTCTAACTTATCGGAACTATTGAATTTGGCAATGGTACATTCAAATGGCTACTAACAGGGACGACCCTACTATATGGTGAATGGAGCGACCGCACCAGGCGCTGAGTCCCAGGGGGCGCCTCATCTAGGGGCGACTCTTAATATGCGGTCATTCTAAATATATTTTATATTAAAAAATATAAACGGGACCAGTAATTGGATCTTGCTACATCCTAAAAATAACTTGGTACCGGCACTGGCTACTGTGACATCCCTCAAGTTTCAGCATTTTCAGTTTCTTCAATAACTCTTACAAAATCTCTTAAATTTAGGCTTATTTATTGCATCATTCATTTTAATCCTTTGAATAGTTTAGTAATATATTTCTTAATTTTTGGATTATAACATAAATTTGCGAATTTATTATGCAAAATAATTTTATCTTTCCCGACATAATCATAATCCATAGATCCGCAGTAATCGACTTAAACGATTATTCGTTAAGATGTACCGGCACTTGTGTAGCCAGCATTACATATTAAGTAAAATTATCTTTGATTTACAATTATCTAAGATAAGGTCTCGGTCAGTTAAATTTCGAACCGGTTTAGTGCAATGAGTCAGTCAGTATTCAGTCACTGGTTGTCCGTACGTCTGGTCGCACGCGGGCGTCAATTTTTTTTTAACAATTAGTATTCTATTTTCTTATAAATGATAATAGTGCGAGCGATTGATAAAGTTATGTAGTTGTGTGGACCGTTAGTTTATTGCGTAGTGTAGTTGCTCAAATATACTCTATGTGACTATGGATTTGTTTGTTTGTGTTAGTGTATTGCGGTTTTGTTATTGTTTGTAAACTTTGTGTAATCAATTAAAGGCTTTGATTGATTTTAAATGGGCCAAGAATTCGATTATTTGGTCGTTTCGTCACGGATTTTTTAAAATGTAATATGTTACTGAAGTGGAGTCCCAACCCACTTCTAGTATAACTTTAACGCTTGGTCAGAAGAAAAACTGAAATATATTTTTAGTTTTCGAATTATCATTAGGTTTCGTTTAGACGTTCGTAATAGCCAGTAGAGATACGATAAGATGATGAATAGGATTTCAAAATTTAATTAACCTGTAGGAGAAAATATTGTTTCCCAATCGTAGGAAAATAATGCTTTCATTTAGGCATAGGAATATTGTTACTATTGCAAATACATAAATATATAGGACTATATGACAAGCAGACGTTTGCTCCTAAGGTAGATAACTTAACGCTTGTGCTATAGAAAATAAATGCAATAAAAAAAACAGACTCGAGACGGGAAACCCCCAACCGCCGAGCGATGCCAAAGGCAGGGTCACTGCCAACTACGCCAACGAGCCTGGCATTATTAATTTCATATTTATTAACATTTGTCGATGAACGGATAGTCCATCATTGACTTTAGGTGGCGTTTCCGTCTAGTAAAAAAGAAACAAAAACATGCCGCTAATACGTTATTATTAAAACACTTATATCGCTGCGTTGTACAGTTCTCATAAATCGCGTACATTGTGTATTTAAAAAAAATTATCTATATCGGTGTTTTGTTGCAATTGAGTACTCTTTGAAGCAGTTGAGTACATCGTAATTAATACCCTATGTCCTTCACATTAAGTGTTATTAAGCCGTCAGTATACCCTCATTTCCATATTTATCAACAGATAAGATACGGTGAAGCTGGCAAAATATGTACCAATAGCTTTACATGAAATTATGGACCTGTTATTAATGCTCAGCTTTCTGTCTGAGGCGCTCACTATAGTTGCAGGCATTCGATATGCGTTTCCGTATAAGAGCATATTCCGTTCCTATACTATTAAAGGTTCCTGCCGTTTATGTAACTTACGTCTCCCTATATACATACTTCCATATTCAATTCTTTTACCATTGAGATGCTACTTTTCGATAGCCCAACCATTAATTAGAAAACTTGTAAGGCATTTTGCTTAACGCACTAAGTCTTTTGTTATAATTTCTAAGGACAAAGGCACAGTAATGTCTGGTTTATTATTAAATATGTGTGGTCGTTTATATTATGGGAAATACCACATGTATTTATTTGTAATCCATTATCAGAGAGGTCAAACATTCCTTTAAAGGTTTAAAGGGCAATCGGCAAATGTTATTGAATAGCGTGACAAAAAAGGATAATATCCAAGAAAAGGCTGAGCTAGGCCGGTTTTAAAATGACTAACTTATGCAATTTATATTACTGTTTGATCTGAACGATTTAGAGTAAACTTTTGATAGCAATACAAAGTAGTCGTCTATTGTATTTATCATCAAAAATATGCATGAAATTGGAGACCTTAGTTTAAAAAAAAAACATGCGGGTCGAACTGATAAACTCCCTTTGTGAAGTCGGTTAAAAATGTAATTCCTAGCAACGGGCATTACGGCTTTAATAAAAATAATTTGCGTTAATACGGAACCCCGCACTTAAATATTTGTCACCTATTTGACCAGTTTTTGTACAAAATTCCTGGAAAAACGGAGAGTTTACCTTGAAGCCTTGATCTGAGCAACCTTTCGCATGTGTAGTAATGTTAATAGTGTATCCATATGGTTCAATAATTTGCGGATAAGTTTGTTCT
>JANCMC010034789.1:28430-56435 GCA_024363005.1 Charaxes varanes
ATTATAAGCAGCAATATAGTATTGAAAAAAATATAAAGAGATAAATCATTTATTAAAAATAATTAAATTAAAAGAAGGATTACAATAAGAATGTTATTGAACGTGAACAAATAATATTTAAACATTGATTATTAAGAACTTAATCTCTGAAGAAGACTGAACTGCAAGGGGAATTTTTTTTGGTGTATAGCGGGTAATGGACGATAATAGAGGATTTTTCAAATTGCTATGAAGAAGTTAAAGGATCTCTAGAAATTCATGTTGTCAAAGTAGTATATCGAAATTAAAAATTACAAATGATACTAGAAAAGATGGACGAAGAGGCAGACGTGATCTCGGAAAAAATGAAAGACAAAACCAGAAGACGTTCAAGCATATTTTCACTTCTGAAACGGCAGAAAAAATTTACTAGACAGTATTCGGAGCCAGGAGTATTTCCATTGAATAGAAAATATTCTGTAGATTCGGCCATATTGACACATTTCAGTAAGAGGGCTGGGGATATTTTTAACGGCAACACTAAGAGCGTGACAGATGTATCACAATTTAATGGAGGTTAGTTCTACCATCGTACTTTAAACCATGGAGACTACATAAAGGAGTAACATCTCAGTATATTTAAAATGTCCGTCGAAATACTTAAATAAGGAGGCGCCGCATCAGCGTCATGGAAAATTTTAAAGGTATTGCTTTGATCAATGCATTGCTACTTTCATAACATGCCGCACCGTTCTGGAAGATTGTTGGTTAATTCATCTACTATTGGTGCATTCATGTACTGTTTATTTATTTTTTCCGCTGGACACATTTTTGTCATTCAACTTTTCTCCCATAAGTGATGTTACTCCTTTATGTAGTCTCCATGCTTTAAACTAACAGACATTTTGAAAAACATGCTATTATTATTTCATTAACTCTACCTAAAGAGTACGTCCTAAAGAATATGTTAAGTTTTACGGCTTTTAACAAACGAAAACTGTTAAATTTCGTATCGTTTCATACACTGTTGTTAAGGTACACTGGTAGTAGCAGACGTGTTGTATGGTACCAGAGCCGGACATCACTCAAAGTGTTTGTACACTTTGACCTTGAAGTCTACAAAGTTCTACAAAACTTTGAGAAGTTACACTAAGTCCCCGGCCCCACTAAATGATCATTGAAATGATCATTCAAAGGAAGCTATGTCTGGCTCCGGCATTACGCCAAGTTTTGTTGTTAGGTTCAAAAGAAAAAGGTAGTTGTATACGATTGAAAATGCAATGCAGAAGTTTTATCGCGTTAAATAAGCAAATATTTTTCTCAAATTGTACTAAATTCGTCTATTTGTCTTACACGTGTGTTGCTACGTGTTTGCCCCGTTTATCTTCGAGTGTAAATGACTAAGTACTTAGCGTATATCTGTACGGCGCCTAATTGTTTATGCGTCACGTTAGAGTTACCATACAAACTTTTTTTTTTCTTAAGTAAGGGTTCGTTCAAGTATTAACGCAATTTGGGGGAGGGGGCTCTTGCGACGCATCACAGAGACGGGAGGGTGAATTCGAACAACGCGTCACATAATACGATTATTTTTAATATAAATTAAAAATATTTCGCGACTTTGAATAAAAATGGTTACGTAAGTGTTGCGTTACTTTTAGGGATGGAGGGTAGTCTTTGTAGAACTTTGCAGGTATATTTTTAAAGTAAATTAAAAAAAAATCAATCCTCTACTAAAATCATAAAAACATTAATGGGTTATTTAATTCATCTAAAAGATAAAGAAGACGAAGAGAGGGGAAAGCAATAAAAATTAAAATAATAGCGCCCCCGGAGCAGAAGGCAGAGTCACTGCCCACTGCGCCAACGGGCCAGCCAAAGCAAGGCAGTTATACTATTATGTTTGCTAGACTCTAGTTCTCTAGTAACTCGAGATTACCGCCTGGTCGGAATTTGGCCAAAAATCTTTAGATTTGCTTACCATAATATGCCTATTTAAAGATAATTACAAAATGCCTATAAACAAAAATTAATGCTATATTTATACACATACATACGTCATAATTACGCTTTGACGCAATCTTATAGTAAAATGTATACATGTGTGTATATACCGTTTTGCAGTGGTGTGCGTGTGGTTTCCTAAGAATTTACAGTAAGTATTAATGATGCATATTGCATATAAATTCGCATTCGCACACCAATTTCCATATAAACCATGATTGTGACCAATTTCATAGCCCAATATCCATAAAATGTCACCGAAAGTTTTTGCTTCACGTATTCATGTATAGATAAAGGCGACAGGTATGTCAGGTTCGTACAACTGTCAACGAAATATTGCATAGCCTTAATCCTTTTATAATACGAATTAAATTAATTATGCATACTTGTTTCGCAATCCATATGTAGGTGATATTTAATTATGTAAGGATTCTGGCGTTTTTGACCTCCCCTCCCTTTACCCTCATCACCACATCTTAGCCTGTGTAATCAGTTAGCAGCTTCAAGAAATGTGCATACTCATTCCTCAAAGGCCAGCAACGCTTCTGCGAGCCCTCTCGTGTTGTAGTTCTCCCTGGACGTCCATAGTCACTAAGGTGAACCGCATGCCCGTTTGCCCCTTGTTGTATAAAAATCACTTAAGGTTTCTCGAAATCTTTTCTTCTTGAAATACGTCGAATAGTCCAATTGCCCCTCCTACTAAGTATAAAGCTTGTTTCAGTGGGTGCGACAATAAAATAGGGGTTCTGGCTTAGAACCGGTGTCCCTAAGGATTGTAGTCCAACATTGAGCTATTGATTCTAAATTGAAGATCCGAAAAAATTCTACAATTTTACAAAAAAGAAGAAAAAAAGATTTACAAAATAAAAAATCCAATTACGTGTTAATAAGTGTACCAGAGGGCCTAGCACGAACATTCTCGATAGTTTTACTTACTTTTACTAAACGTCAAGGTGTTTGAATCCACAAACCTTACGGATTCCGTTCCGATTCTACCCACTAAGCTATCAGGGCTCAGTAGAAAAATAATGATTTAATTACTAATTTCCCAATTGTGCAAATTACTTGACTAAAATTATAACCTGGTTAGGAATACAGTAATTAATTTAATGAATTGAAATGCCTCTCAACTTAGCATTTACCGCGTTTACATAATACGTAAAAGTGATGACACCAAACTGTATTACTCTACGTATAAATTGAATTAAAATGTCTGTCCGTAATGAATAAAAAACAGCCGCCTGTTATACACAAATATTATATTTTTTGGGAATATATAAATACATATATATGGATAATACACCCAGGCTCGAGGGGGAATCGAAACCACGACCCCCGGAGCAGAAGGCAGGGTCACTGCCCACTGCGCCAACGGGCCAGCGGTCTATCTATACTTCTATGCTTAATACATACAAGCTGAAAAGTTTGTTTGTTTGAACGCGCTTACCTCAGGAACTACTGGTCTGATTTGAAAAGTTCTTTCAGTATTAGATAGCCCATTTATCGAGGTAAGCTATATATCATCACATATATTATTTTTAGTAACATTTATATAAATGAACACAAGTACTATGTCTCCTATAAAGAATATTAAAAAATACCTTTAAAATGCGAGCAAAATCGAGGATTAAAGCTAGTCTAATGTGGTAATAGACGTTTAAATGCGAGCAAAACTGCGTGGTAAAGCTAGTCAATTATGCCAATAGAAGTTTAAAAGCGAGCAAAACTGCGTGGTGAAGCTAGTCAATTATGCTAAAAGATGTTTCATTGCGAGCAAAGGTTAACGCGCGAAAGTTAGTTTAATACACTAATAGATGGTTAAATTGAGAGCAAAACCCGCGTGATAAAGTTAGTCTAACTTGAAATAGTAAAGAGCATTGCATAAGTGGCCCGAGGCGTTGGAATTGTAAATACTTGAAATAGATGATTGATAACGCCTAGAACAATCGTATGGGGGAAGAGAGCGAAAGGTAATGTGGATATGACAGTAATTTATAATAGTTGCAAGGAATTTCCTGCCAAGTACAACATCTCTTTGAAACTCATTTACTAGTTACAGTATTTCTGTTGATACTGATATGGCTTGATATTTCAAGAAAAGACCAAAGTCGGTTGAGGTCAGCAAAACATTTACGAGTCTTCTGAATTAAGCTGAATGGCCATAGGATCTCCGTAACAAAAAGACACAATTCCATTGGCTCGTTTGATTCGTTTTAACCATTTTTTTTAGCCCTAAATGGTATGATTATATTATTTTATTTTGCAACCTGGTTGTCATGATGATCCCACTATGATTTCTCTGTTCCTCTATCCATACATCTCTGTGATAAAACTGAGAAAGTAAGCGATAAACCTGTCCAGTGACACCTGAAAGGTAAAACATCAATTTATCTTTAATATCCACAAAATTCAGACTAAGACGCCTTACGGATGTAGGCAAATCGTCCGTAGCGACGAATTACCATATCCTCTTTCAGCAGTTCATATCGACGTTATCAAATGATCGAACCAGTATTCTACGATTCAGTCCACCATTCAACCACTGAGTTATTGAGGCTAAGAATATCAGGCTATTTGGTAATATCCACGCTATTCCAACAAAGGCGCTATATCGAAGTGGGCAAATCGCACATCGCGACCACTTGAATTCAATAAAACATTCATTTTTTTTTTTTATATATACCCTATTATTTTTGAGATCAAGTGTTGTTAATGTAATGTAAAGAATTCGTAAGGGTATTCAATGATTGAAAAATATTCATTTGCTCAATTATGTTTATAAATTAATTTTTTTAATATAGTGAATTTTAAAGAAAAATAAATTAAAATTTGATTATATTTTAATCATTAATTGATTACTTCTGAAAATTATAAAACATAATATAATTGCTTCGTTTTGAGTTCCATTTAGTAATCTGTATTAGTATCTGGGATTTTTGATATACAACTTCAGGCAAAACCGTTTAATTTTTACTATTAAGCATTAAAATTACTTTTAAGTTTAATTTAATGCAAAGTGTTAAGCAAAGAGAAACGAAATTCAGAAGTATGACTTAAGATGGTAAGAATAGAGCTCCAGTCTTCTTATAAGGATGAACAACGGATACTTATAAAAGATAAACCTTTTATTTAAGCAAGGTTATAGCACAATAGCGGCTGCGCAAGTGACATGGGGCTTGGTAGAGAATATTTATTACTTAAACAATTACTTTATAATTTTAATAATTAATATTCCGACACCAGGTCATCGTTCTGTCGAACTGACTTCTAAAAAAAATAATATTAATGACAAGAGACAAGGATTAATGTCGAAGTGAAACTAATTCGGCCAGAGGAGCGCTACCATATTACAAACAGAAGTGACAGCTGGCAGAGCGTATTACCAAGAGATATTGTTCCCAGCACCTCAACCATAGATCCAGGGGTCTTTACGATGAAAGGTTGGGCCGGGTTGGATGTAACCTTAAAATACGCCTCGCCGGTCAGGGTTACCTCCCGGGCGGGTCCGCTAAACTTTTCGGGGGCTGTAAGCTTTGCACCTTCATTCAGCCGGATGCTCGTTCCATCCGAGAAGGTCACGACCTTTTGCTGTCCCGGGGCGGTCTGGTAGATAACCAAATCAGGAGCCGGATTTTTGGTGTTTACTTGCACTTTTTGTCCATGAAACAGCAAACACTCTATTATGTACTGACTTATAGACCCTTCATGAATCGTAATGGTACAGGTTGCCAAAATCGCATGAATATTTTGTTTTATCGGGTACAATAGCAATTCAACTCATAATAATAATAAATTGTAATGTATACTACCGTGTATTAATACATTTTTATTTAATCTAAATAAAAATATTAAATTATTTATTTTAATATTGTTATTAATTCACGATTTACCATTTTATAAAGTCTGAAACCTTCTCTGTCTAATCTCGGTCTGAACCACAGTTTCCTAGCAAATCTCTTGGTTGAAAGTGGTGCCAATTTGAAAGAAATTGTGCCACCCGATTCAAATTCATCAGAATCCTTATCGAACTTATTTCAAACATACCTTTTATTTCAATTACAAATAAATAGGGTTACGCATTAACCTAAATTAAGCGACGATTAAAATAAATATTTGTAGTAAAGAAATCGCGCAAGAAGCAAACTGTGTTCTTTCTTCTGCGATTTTTTTTTGCGCAATTTTTATTTTTTTAACAAAAATAAAATTGCATAAAAAAGGGCCACACGCACAAAAACAGGTATTACTGTAGTTTGATCAGTTAAGACAATAATTTAACAAGTTTGTTGGTGGTCCAAATTCTCCAGTTAATTCAAATAAATTAAATTCTGTCTAAAGTATAAACAACTTTTATCCAATTGATTAAAAGTTTCTAGATATGAATTTGCTTTTTACCTGTTCTCCCCCTCCCCCGACTCCCTTCTCCTCGGCCTTTCTCATCTCCACCCTTCGAAGGGCCATTTCAATTTTAAATGAGCCATTAAACGTTGTTTTGAAAACAAGGCTTTTAGGGATTAATAACCTGGAATTCCGTCGCTGAGTTTAATTAATCACCGCAAAATAAGATGGAGGATATTTGAAACGGTCTCCGGGTCATGAGCCAGGTTTAATCCTCGCCTAAGCTTAGTTTAAACTCTTCATCTGTCTAAACTAGTATCTTCAGATATTTTAGAATCAGTAATGTATAGTAAATTAGATGATGAAATAATTACAGTAAAAGTTTTAGGAACTATTGAAACAGAATTATGACTTACGAGCTACTATCCTAAAATTTTAGTGATATAGTTAGTAAAAATTCATAGTAATTAGTTTATTACATATTTAATATAATTGTGTCATTAAGTTATTACCATATATGTTAAAAGAATCAAAATTCTATTACAAATAAAAATCTAGCAGATTTTATAGAGGCGAGGTTAGCAGAAGACCTCATCGACCCAAGGGACGCCGCTAGGCTGAGGGCGGCCCTAGCGCGTCGTGTCAAAAGAAGCATCCTGAACCATATCCAGGCGGACGAGGACACACCATGGTTCACGATCAAAGAGAGGCTGAAGAAGGCATTCGGAGGAGGCAGATGGGCACCTGAAGAGGACATGTTACAGATGTTTCGTGAGATACGAAAACCAAGTCAATCCAGTGGCCAATATGCAGGCGACCCCATGGGCGTTGACATGGATGCACGTTGAATCCAAGGTCACCGCCGCGCTACGTGGCGCAGGAGGTACACCATGAGGTTTTTAGTCGGTTGGAGCCCGACATATCCCGTCGTTGGCCCCTAGTGACGGCGGGAATGCGTTCCGCATTTTCCTCATGTAAAAAAAAAAAACCCTAGAAGGGATCAGGGCGCTCACGCCTCTAGCCATTGCAGGGTTTATGCACTAAGTAAAATATACCTAAGTAATTTATATGCTTACCTTGATTTCTCTTCAGGTTTTTAACGATTTCCCTAGAAAACGTGTTCGCATTGGAGAGAAAATATAGCACTTGATGTGAACTGATAGATCGGGATGTAATTATTCAGGTAATGGCGCTTATCTTGCTAGTTTCACACCGAGTATCGGATTTATTCAGATAGGGGACATCTATATATATCAAGAGAAAAGAGTAGACAAAATATTATAGAACTTTCTGTAAAGATGTTTTTTAAAAGGTAATAAATTTAAGTCCAAAAAAATCTAATCATCATCATTTTCATCCACAATTTTTTTAATTCCACTGCTGGGTTTAGGCTTGTTTTCGTTTATCGGTCTTTAATCTAATCTGGATCATATTCGACACGCTACGTGTATTGTATCGTCGACTCATGTCGTTGCTGGACGACCAATGCTGCGATTTCCTAGCCTCTACCACCACTTAATCAATGCCTTAATCACTGTTCCTTTTGTAGTTACTTTGACGGTCCAAGTGTCCTATCCAAACTTCACATTAGGTGCAACTCTCTGTTTCTCCATTTTCCGAACTTACATCCTTTGCCCGGATTTCCGGTTTTGGAGCTTGATACCGAGCATGCTTTAAAAAAGTACTTAGGTGCCAGCTATTTATAACTTCTAGAATATTAAAAATAAAGAATAAATGAGCTTTTTAATGATACTAGTAAATGAGGAGGTCCTGGCCTAATCAGTGGTCGGCATTTGAGTCGATCGTTAGGTTAAGTAGCTTTTGCTGCGACCGGGTGATATGTGGGGGACCCATTTTAACACTGGTTTATGTTAGAAATCCGACCGCCTCCATGTTTCGGAAGGCACGTAAAGTAGTGGGACCCGATTAATGTCACAGTGATATTAGTCGTGACGTTGTAAAGATCGTGGGGGTTCTGAGGATGACGTCAGAGGGGAATAGCTCAACTTAGCTCGCCCCACAACCACATCCTCTGCAATCTAAGCGGACCCTGATACTAGACCGGTATAATGCTAGGAAGAAGAAGAATGATACGAGTGAAACTTTAGGTTTGTCTTGTATGAAAAGAAACATATATTTTTCTTCTATTTTTTTATGTAGGCAGTAGGCAGCTAAGTGCCTACTGAGACATCCATGGGCATCTGCACGACCAGGGGGCAAACAGATGCCATGCCGGCCTTTAATGACGAGTTTAGTGCGAGGATCCGCTTAAATTGCAGAGGATGTGGCTGTGGGGCTAGTTAAAATGACCGACTACCAAATGGCGCCATCCCCAAAATCCCCATAATCATTTAGTGACTGCAGTGAGGACCCACTGTTTTTGCGCGTCTTCTGAAGCACGTAGGAGATCCGATGTTACAAAACCAGTCAGATATTAGAATGGGTCACTCATCAGTCACTCGGTCGCGGTAAGAACTGCTTAACCTCGTGATCGACTTAACTGCTGATCACTGATTAGGTTAAGACCTTCACATATGTTGTAGTAATGTTATTTCTTGTCAAATAAATAAAAGCTTGTACCAATTCTAAACAAACAAATAAAAACAATTTTACTACTGTAACTTTCTTGTTGGTAGGCGGAGATATGGCCAGCGTTTAGTTTATGATATTAGTTTATGAAGGTTTTTTGGGTCACAGCATCCATTCAAACTGTATGTCATAACAAGTTAGAAAGTTTTTGAAACAACATAGGTCAAGTATAAGTTTCTATATCACACTTGGTACTTAATATTATAAACGCGAAAGTTTATACACATGGATGTATGGTTGTATGAGATGTATGGATGGATGTATGTTTGACGCTCTTTCACGGAAAAACTACTGATTGGATTTCAATAAAACTTTACAATAATGTAGCTTATACATGAGAATAACACAAAGGCTATAAATTATAAAGATTTTGTGTGAATTGTCTAAAATACAATGATAAATGTCAAGTAAGTACAAGAAAATTCTGCCATCTACGAGCTATTCTGGCGTGCGCTGCAAAGACCGTTAGAGTTATGTATGTATATAGCGTGTGGGGGAAACATCTATATTAAATAGTTCTACAACCGATTTTGATGATTCTTTTTTTATTTGAAAGCTGGTGATTTACGTGTAGTTTTATTTGTATTTGGTCCAGTTCTGACAATTTGAAGTCGTTTTTTTAAGAGTTAGATTTAGTACTTTCGACTTTAAACAGCAACTGAAATTTGTGGGCAGTAAAATTTTATGAATATTAATTTTGTGAATATTTAAAATACTTTCATTGTTTTGTATTAACAAACGTTCTCCTTTGTTATTGATAATGAAACATGATGGAAAGTAGATTGCCAATTTGCAATAAGCATTTGATTCAAATTGCGAATTCAAATTACTTCATTACATTGTAGAGATATCGAAACGAAAATTGCATACAAATGGGTATTAGATATGGATTTACATATTATATATCTGTATGTAATAGAGCAGACAATTGTTGCAAAGTTTTACGATTTTAGAGTTAAAGCCCTAAAAGGAATTCTGCAACTAACGTATTTAATGCCAAGTTTTCTTTAGTATCTACCGAGGCCTTAGCATGAACATTTCGAAACCTTGATAGCTTATTACGTTTTATAAAAGATCTATTTCAATTTACAATAAGCACTGCTATAGTTTTATTTTTAAGTTTTATTACAAAACAAAGAAACCGTGTTATTCATTATGTCGATCTTTAGAATATTTTAAAGTTTCTATTGTTTATAGCAATACAAATAGATTAGGCTAATTTTAAGTTATGTAAATTATAAGTGATGAAAAGGTGTACATCTTTATTGCTGTGATATTAATTAGTGATAATCATGTGGCTACTTTAATCCTTACATTATTCTTAAGTAAAACCTATGAAATTCAAAACTAGGATTCTCCTAAATTAAGTAATTAACTATACATTTAATCGTATATTTTTAATATTTATGTTTAATAGTATATGTTTATAAAAATGCCATATTCATCTAAATTCAAATATTAAAGTTTTGATGATTTAGCTTCACTGTTTCTTTTTTCTGCTTCAGGGTGCAAACAACAATTTTTTGTTTTTGGGTGTGTTATTAAAAAAATAAAAGAAGACATTATCATCGCAGATTTTTAAAATTTTGCTAAATAGGTTTTTTATTTATCCGGTTAGGTCCTTTCCATATGATGGAATTTTTTGAAATGTGTGCTGCACTTATTATTCAATTAGCTCGTTGATCGTGCCCAATTAAAGTATTGCTACATTCTTTCAATATTAGCATATGTATGTACATTTTACAAAGATGCATAGAGTAGTTTTATTTCATATTTTATTGTAAGACAAAAGTAGATGTATCCATAATTTAAAATATAAAGTATTAGGGAATATGTTCAATTATTTTTATGTAGGTATGAAATCAGTATAGATATTCAGCCATCTGACATTTGGCGTTCACCTGCGCTTGCGCAATACGGCGTGCATCCCAAACTCCCGCGCTTGCTCGTGTAATTAAATTTAATAGCTTCCATCGTGTATTGTGTACATGCGTAATTTATATTACCTATCAATATCGATGAGAATCCGCAAATACTTCGTGCCTATGCATTGATTGACTGCAATAAAACCCATCAGTGCAAAATTGAGTTTTAATAGTAGGTAACATTAGGTTTATAGCCCTTCATGTCTACATATAACCTCTACTCTTCATTTTATTTAAGGCATTGTATTTTCTTTACAAAGAACAAACAAATTATAAAAAATTTATTTAATCGTTATTCATTTTTGTTTTTGAAGCCTCTTTGTTTATTAGCTGTATATTAAATCAATTTGTAAGAAATGAAGAAACATGAAGAACAATAGAAGAAAAAGGATTTAAATGGCTAAAATAAGGAATTGCAGTAAACAAATAATTATAAATTTACTAACGAATATTATGAAACATTAAAATTGTAATCTAAATCCCTTCGAATACATCGGACATAACCTGATTAATTCCTTGTGGCAGTGCGGTCTGTTTTCCTGACAAGACAGTCCTACAAGTGGTTTGTGGTCTGAGGTTAGGACACCTGTGTGTGTCGTAGTTAGCTTAGATTGGGGATTTGACATTGGTTGTCCAACGCCAATCTAGTCATTAGAGAAAGTTCGGCAAAGTCTGTAATGCGGAGGTGGATCAAGCGCGAGCCTTAAACGGAAGAGCAAATTCTTTAAGCTCAGAACAGCGTACAAAAAACGCACGAGCATTCTGTGCGGCTATTGAAGCAGCAGGTTATAGCACGATCATCTACGGCAATAAATCTGATATAAGTCATTACGATAAAACATTAAGAGAAGACTACGATGTCTGGTTTGCTGAATATGACGCTGAGACACCGAGTGCGAAATTCGACTTTACGATCTGGCAATACAGTAACGCAGGATTCGTTGACGGCATTGAGTGATAGGTCAGACCTTATATTTATTATTATATTATTATCTATATAAAAACCCTTAATCTTTCTAAAGCCCAGCAGGGCACGAAAAAGAGCGCCGCGAGTCGCCTTTACCGAGCAAAATTGGTTTTCTTCCGAGCCCGTCCTGTAATCTTCCTTTCCATAACGGTCTCATAGAATGAGACTCCGGCCTCCTACGCTTATTATTTACTACGTAGCCAACATGGTAGCGGCTGAAAGATTTCGACCGATTTCCTTAGCGTGAGGTGGTTGTAGTACAGCGACCAACTTATATCGGTCATTCCGGCGGCGCGGGCGCGAGGGGAGCGTGGGGTGCATGCGGCACAGGCGGCGCGGGTTCATTGGACTGTGTGAGAGGGTATGGGGGTGATGCGCTCTTCTCAACAGACGCAGAGCCTGATCTCTACCACGCGCAGTCATGATCACCCATGTGACAACATTTTCAAACAACACTTACCGTCGAGCTATGATCATTCCGGTAGTGCAGCACAGCACTGCTGAAGATTACTGTCTAGCTGCTTAATAATAATACTTATCTTTTGAGATTACAAAAAAATATATATATATATAATGATAACTAAAGAATTTTTAATTACAAAAATATTACGAAAAAAAAGATACAGATAACAAAAAAAAAAGAAAAGAAAAAAGAATATCACATAACAAGCAAAATAAACTACTACAGCTAAATTTTATTAACAGAACTTAACAAAACATCACAAATTTTTCGCTTGAACTCATTATACTTTTCCCCTATATTGCTCTTTATTATTAGTCCGATTATTTAGGAGACTTAATAGCTTAAAGGTTGAAACGGCGAACTGTCATTCATAAAATATTGAACCCCTAACACCGCAGAGCTTTTGCTGCTAGCCCTACTCTTCTTTAAGAACTTTATACTTATTTCTACCCTCCACTTTTCGTATGTCTTTGCTCCATTTTGGGGTGGGCGTCTTATATCGGAGCCAGACAGCTTCATTTGAATGATCCTTTCAATGATCACGTAGTGAGGCCGAGCACTTTGTGTAACTTCACAAAGTTTTGCAGAACTTTATAGACCTCAAGGACAAAAATGTACACATACTTTGAGCTATGTCTGGCTCCGGCAATAAAAAAATAGTATGTCGGAATTCTATCTGGCGCACTCGTAACTTCTCTAACAATTTCCAAACGAACTTTCGATATGTGCAAAAGCTTCCAGCATTTGTTGCCTACTTAAATAATATATTTACGTAACGTTTAAATACTTTCTCGAAATACGTGCGTTAAGTTTATTGCCATTGGTTGCACGTAATCGTTCTACAATATCAAATGATTTATTCAACAAGCTTCTAAGATGTATAATGTTTAAAGGGTCGTTATAGAAATATAAATATAAACATAAAGAGTCGATAATACTTGTTTGACTACGTAAGCCCCATTCAGATCGCGAAACAAAACAAGAAGTTATATACAAACAGATATTAAAATATATAAACATTGTGTACTTACATTGTATATGTACACGTGTTGAAGAAAGCCCATGGCTTTGTAATCATACAGCATCAGTCAACTTTTGTTTTGCCCTCAGATTCCAGTATTTCAATTCAATATTGACCATTATCTTTTAGGATGCCGTATCTATCAATAGTTGACTGAGATAATTTTAGTTAAGATGGTCCTTTCATCTATAATAACCACGCACGAATTTAAACTTATTGCTATGTATATAAAACCTAATATGAAATAAAGGTTATGATTGATTGGTGTGTATTTTAAAATCTACCTTTTTGCCCGAACTTTGGCTTGTCTGCTATTACCCAATTATCAAATATCCTCTATGTTTTTTCCATAAAATGTAAATCTTGCCGAATATTTTATGAAATAATAATTTTTCTTGGCACGTCAGTCAAAAGGTACGAAAAAAAAAGTTCGGACGTCATCGAAGCCACTAATAATATTAATAATAAAGTCATCTTGCTTTGCTAAAATCCCTAAAATCTATATAGATTTTGGCCAACACACTTTCGAGGCCCTGGCCTAGCCCATATCATTGATATTGCCTCCTAGCCCAGTAATATTAGATTTTTATTATAAAGGTGGACCCAGTCAATGGATAATATATCAAAGGCTAGGGATAAATCCCCTGATTATCATATCAAAATGTCTGCACTGTACGTACATAAATGTCTAATCGACCGGGTCCCAGCTCTATATGATTACACATATAAATTAAATCTAGATTGACTGGACCATCAGTAATTGTATCATTTAAAATACATCGGGTTCAAAAGAACTCCTTAGAACATTTTTTTTTTATAAAACAATGGGCAAACGGACTGGCGGTTCAGCTAAGTGATTACCGACGCCCATGGACAACTGCAACACCAGAGGGCTCGCAGATGCGTTGGTTTTATTTATTATTACATTTATTAAGTGATAAGTAATGTATCAGTAGCAGAACGCGCTACAATATGTATTTTACACAGAGTAGGTTGGTTATCGTCGGTCCTGCGCAAAACAATAAAGCGTAACGTCAAGGCGTTATCACAGGCTATCGCAAAACAATAATAAATACCTATGTTATTGATCCTATATCAATGCCAGCTACATTACGTCAAGTGTTCATATTTATTGCACGCCATTAGTAAGAAATTCGAATGGGTCAACACGACACACCCTTCCACGTGCGAACAGAACCAGATAAGGTCTAAAATAAATTGTTTTATCAAATTAGCAAATTAAATAATTTCTTATAGCATAATCACGCCTTGGGGTCTAACACCAAATATAATTATCAGTTGCCTCCGTGGGCATGGCGGACGCTCACACTCCTATAACATACGAATTTTTAAAGTTCGGATTAATAAATTCCTTAGAAGCCGGCAACGCACTACCAACTCCTCTGTTGTTGCAGGTGTCCATGGACGACGCTGATCTCTGATCTCGGTTGAACCGTTTACTTGTTTGCCCGCTTAACCTTTATGTATATATAAAAAATTGATTGATTTGACGAAAAGTAACCGATATATTTTGGAGCAGCAATCGGCAACGCGTGGCCCGCGCACCGCGCTTGATACCGATCGCTTTCTTTATGTTTTCATTGCAATCTAATTCTTTAAACAAATATTCATTACACCACAAGAGCGCAATATTTTGACTATATGTACTAAAATTTAGCATTTTTGATATTGCCTACCTATGTAAATAAACAACTAAACACATTTCTAAAAATATATTTTACTAGTGTGGACTGCCTAAATCTTAATTTTTACCGATGTTACCCTTGCCTGCCAAAAGGTTGCCTACCTCTGTTTTAGATTATCAAGGAGTTTTATTTATACTCTGTGTATTGTATAATTGCAGATAAAAAACAATCGATTGTAAAATTTGATTTGCGGCGTAGAAAACGTATGTCTATCTTATCAAAATCACATAACTTTACTTGACATTATCTACCTAAATTGCCCTATATGTGTATTTCATATCGTATAAATTTGGGGAAAATTTGAAATTAAAGTTTTTTTAAAACAATACGCAGCAATGCTATCAGTCGTATGATATTAAACCAACGATGAACGTCCACGTCCAGTCCAGTCTTCAAATCAATAATATCAATGAGTAATGTTAATATATTAGCACCTGTGAACCTACTTAAGTTTCGTAATAATATTAGCGTAATTTCCCACTACTGCAGATACGTTAACTAGTAACTAACTTCACTTTACTATCCCTTCTCTTGTCAAACGATCTGTCACTGGCTTTTTGCGGGAAATTCAAATTGCTGTATCCTTTAACTCCTTTGTGGGAAAGACTTTTGCTCCTTCGACCATCAACAGGAAACAAGTCGTTCAGTTGAAACCGGCGATCAGAACATAACACCAGCAGATCCGATTAATGGGAATTTTTATTTTTTTTTACAATTTTTCGATATTTTCGAAATTTCCTGTGAGGGCATTACATGCTCCTGGGATATGTCTAATATTCCCGTCCCCCCCCCTCCCCCCCTACTAAGCTTTAATTAAGAGTGAGTGCGACAATAGCCCAGCGGCATTGGATTTGCACTGGGTACCTTACGGATCAGTTCATTCCTACTTAGAGGTACATTATTACATGTTGACTATTGTACCTAACAATGTTAATTAAGACTTGCTTACCAAATATTTATAGGTGCGTTCAGAAATTTGTCTGTTTGTAACTGGTACCTATAACATCCAATCTCTTTGGTCGGTTTTGTTGGAATACAAAAAAGTTTCAGAAATAAAAAAGTGCATTGCGTTTGTTGTAGATAAAAAATTGGATTAAGTTTAACCACATTTTACACAAATATATGTAGGTGTTACGAAGTGCACCGGGTCATCTAGTTTCAATATAAAAATGCGCAATTGTTGCACGATCGATTGCCGATAGGGCGTCGGCGTGCAGTACTCCAGCTCCCCTGAAGGCATCGCGGGATACATGAACTCCTTCAAACCCATGGGGCCGGGAGAGTTTGACCCCTACGTCGACTCCTACGCCGTCCAGAGCGCAGTGGGTAAGGCCTCGGGTTGGGACTCAATATAAGTCTTAAAATGGTGGTAGATGGAGCTTTTCCTTGTATTTCAGATGCTCCTCAGAGGGAGGTGTACTTCATGGGACTCATCGACGTTTTGACGCAGTTATCAAAGAGCTCAGGATGTTTTTTGTAGGATAATTGTTCTGTGGTGAAGGTGTTCTTTGATGCTTTGATGTTTGGGGAACAGTTACATATAAAGATAAGAAAAACCAAGGGGTTTCTCTACCTGTATCAAAATTCTCTCATTACATTTACAAATCTTAAAAACATTACGTGCTGGGTATAAATTTATCCTACGCATAACTATCAAAAAGATAAAACAACAAAAATAACCTTCAATGAGAGAACTGAACTGATCCAAAGGCTCGATTTTAGACAACATAAAGCCCATATTAAAGGTAAGTTTCGATACCTCTTCCAGCTTAATGTGTCATCTAAAGTGAAATATGGAAAAAATGGAACTTTGATATTAATAATTGTTAACTTTTGGAACTTCAAAATATCAAATATAAGTAATTAATAGAGGTAACTTTACATAACAAAACAAATATACTACATACAATACCTGAAGAGCATATTGTTTATGTAGAAATCGCCATGACATATAGGAAAAAAGGGAAGATTTTTACATGCTGTAACATGTTGCAACAAGCTTGTATGAACCTTGCAGAACATGACCTACATTGTAGGGAGGCACAATACTTGGTTGCCTGCTTGGTTATGCTACTTCATGGCACAATTTAGAAAGCAATATGTTAACACTATTTATACAGTTCTGGTGAGGATGGCCTGCAATTCCTGTGGGAGACGCATGAAAGAAAATTTTGTGACGTGATGTCTTACAGTTACAGCATATTCATCTAAATATTTTTTTTTGTTTATAGATCTTCAGAAGCGTTCAAAGAGAATGGGGATTCGCAGAGTTAATGATTGGAAAGTTGGCAAACATTTTACCATAAAATTAATTTTAAGTTTTATATTTTTAAAATAAAAAATCTCAGTATTTTTTTATTATTCAACTTTCAGTTAACCTTGTAAGATTTTTTTGTTTATTTTAGTTATAATTCAGTAATATATTTTGCTGATATTAGACACTACTTGAAAAAGTCTTAACATATTCCGTTAAAGTATGAATATAAACATTAATAAATAATTTATTATGGGTAAACAGCTAATTCACAGGCTTAGACCAAAAATGGTTTGCCGATTTAGATTCAGCTTGCTAAACATTTTTTTGGGGATATCCTTGAAAAAAAATCACTTTCATGTGTTTTAATAGTTCTCTTTTTCAGTTTATTCAATATCGACTTTCTTGGACATTTTCGAAAATAGTGGGTTTTTCATTTCTGTACACATACTGTAGGAAAATTCAGGTATTTATGTAGGCTTAATCAATTTTACAGCTAAATTATAGATGATGTGCTTGACAAATTTTTGAACACTTTTGGTCTTTTTCTAGGCCGAGTGGACATAATGCTGATGTATTAGCAAAAATATTGCTGACAGAATTGCAAACTATTTTAAATTCTCCTTCTGAATCTGATAACAATAAACTAATCGCTCAAAATTACGATGGGGCGTTCGTGGTGAGTGGTAAGACAAATGGTGTCAGGAAACATAAAAACTCTGCAATACATCATTTCATCCAAAAAATATCTGAGCTGTTAGTTGAATATTTTCACTTCACTGCCTTGCAATATTTACACAGCTCTGAGCTGACAATATACGAAACATTCCAAACTCGCCAATCTGTTTTTAGATACTGTATATTGTGTACCATTCACAATATTCTTTATATCTGTTATACTTTTTTTACAAAAAATATTCGGAAATAAAATCTTGCAAATGTCTTCTACTGCCTTTTTCCCGCGACTTCGTCCGCGCAAAATTAAACTGCCAAAAGTCCCTACAACTCCTTTATTTGGTCCTATCGAAGAATTTCTTATCAGATGTCTACTAATTATAAATTACCTCCTTGCCAAATTTCATCTACGCGGTTTTCGAGATTCAGGGATAGGTGACCATATTTTAAGTTACTCAAATTATTCGGAAGACCACTCGCTATCGTAAGGCAAGTGTCTTATTTTCTAATTTAGACACTTTTCTAAATTAAAAGTATGAGAAAAAGCAAAGTCCGCAAAGTAACGCCTGATTCTATCAATTAAATTAAAAGTGTTTTGAAACCAAGTCGGTTTTGATGAAATTAGTTGTAGTGGAATGTAAATATATATAACCAGCTGTACCGCTCGACTTTGTCCGCATGTGCCACTCTTATCACTTAGAGGTTTAAATATAGTTTTTGGATGAGGATTAATACATGTCATGTTTATAAAAAGATCGTCACAAATGATGCATAGTGCATTTGCGTTAGAACAAATTTGATTAACAACAAAAAAGGTTATACTGGGCTAACCTTAAAAGATAGACATATGCTGTCATAGACTTTTATTTAGAACTTTTAAAGGGGAACACTTTTTTCATACATGACTTTTGCGAAACTTTAACCCTTTACGCAGCGCACGCAGCGGAAGTTTTCAAATGGGAAAAAGAACCCCCTAATTTGAAACATTCTTCATTGGTTATCCGCTCCTATGGGACTTAGCGTGATGATATATAGGCTATCTAACACTGAAAGCATTTTTCAAAGCGAACATGTACTTTCTGAGATTAGCGCGTACAAACAAACAAACTCTTCAGCTTTATATATTAGTATAGATAATATTAATGCATTATAAGGGCACCGTGTTATAGGGGGGATGACAGTTCTTTCATATTTATAATATTAGTGTAAATAGAAAAATTAATATTTAATTTATGACACAGGAAATGCTTATAGCGAATCTTGTAACACAAAGACAAGGAAGCAGATCATGTACCAAAAGCGCAAAGAAGTTACCAACTCTTACAATATATACCAGACAAACTTGGATAACTACTGAAGTTTCTCCTGTTGCCGACACAATAGAAACTTTTCTTGTTCGGAGACAAAAAATATGTAGGCAATATTCTCTTAGATTCGCAGTTAACATCAATACTAATATATAAAGCGGACTAGTTAGAAAGAAGGAAAGAAAGAAAGAAAGAAAGAAAGAAAGAGAGAGAGATAAAGAAAATATTTATTTGTTACATCACACTATATGGTAATTTTTAAACACTACCAATTTTTTTACATTTTAAAACTATCTTAAATAAACCTACAGCTATACAGTGTGGTGCCTCAAAAAGCTATGTTTCGTCAGTGTTTTGTTGGAAGTGAGTACATGTTCTCATTCCCAACACTGATTTTCAGTACACACCTACTATACACGTGCATATACAGTTTGTTTACTTGAACGCGCTAATCTCAGGAACTACTGATCCGATTTGAAAAATTCTTTCAGTTTTAGATAGCCCATTTATCGAGGAAGGCTATAGGCTATATATCCATACCTCTCACGTAAGTGGTTGTAACTCAAAATTCCCACGTTTACAGTATAGCGTTACAAACGACTAAGTTGTGAAGTAATTTTTAAATATAGTATTGTATACTTTCATGTAATCGTCTTTATTGAATATATAATTGTATACACAAATGTGTTATATAATGACGATTTTTTTTTCAATTTACATGTTTGTAACGCTTTACTGTGAAGTTGGGAATTTTGAGTTACAATAATTTACGTGGCAGGTATCGATATCATCACGCTAAAGTTTTTATCTAATTTAACGTGGATAAAGTCGCGGGTAACAACTAGTATTAATATAAAGAGAAGCCACCACCATATCTTGAGCCTTGATGTAAAATAACATACTGCAAATTTTTGCCACCCTCAAGGGACGTATATATATTGTGTTGAGGCCAAATTGGACGAAGAGATATGGAGATGATGCTGGTCCATTATCTTTTAATATTGCCAAAGGGCAAATCTGTTACCGCGGAGTAAAGTGGCAGGGAGACACGAACTAAGCTCCGATAAAAACCGACCTCGAGTTTATATTATTAAGAAATATATTACATTGTTAAAAAAAATATTAAATGCCAACAAGAATATTAGGCACATCTAATAATAATCTCTTCTTCGTCCTAGCGTTATCCCGGTGTAGTAGTTCCAGAGTCCGCTTAGATTGTGGAGGATGTGCCTGTGAGGCGAGTTAAGATAGCCGATTGCCATCTGACGTCATCCTCGGAACCCTCACGATCTCTACAACCTTACGACTAATGTCACAAATTGACATTAATCGGGTCCCACTGTTTTACGTGCCTTCCGAAACACGAAGGAGGTCGGATATCAAATATAAACCAGTACTAGAACGGGTCACCCATCTATCACCCGGTCGCAGCCAGAGCAACTTAACTTGGCGATCGACTCAAATGCCGACCACTGGTTAGGCCACGACCTCCTCAAAAACTCCTCCTTCGAAATGGAATCATCATCAGGAGATAGACTCTACAAAGGTTATTCGTTAAGTCTTCGTTTCTCGGGTTGCAGCATTGCACCGATTTTCCCTCATATTCATTCACGGATTTACGATATCTTACCGGAGATTCACTGATTTAACTTATCGTTCTAAAATAAATGCGTTTAGAATTTTAAATAGATTGCTGCTGCTAGATAAATTAAATCTTTATAGTTTCGACACTGCTGGTAATATCTGGTCTTAAATATTTCTAGGATAATTGCTCTTCTATTCTTATTCTGGTATATATTACTCAAAGTGCCTGAAGCATCCTCTCTCTGCTATAATTTTGAAAATATTATCTTCCCATAGAAAAGAAGTTAATTCTTATGTATGTATGGAATAATTATTCTAGCCTATTCTTATTTTTCACGAAAATACATACCGTATGCTGTACCGTTTTTGATATATATAGGGCAATGCGAACGGTGCCCAGTTTCAGGGCGTAGGCCCTTGTTACCCACAAAGTAGAATTTCATTTTGGGGCGCAAAAGAAAAACTAAGGATAACGGATAACAAAAAAGGTCTTCCGACAAAATAAAGCTTCAAGAAACCAGTGGACAAAACCCCTTGTTAACTGAATAAATAAATTGTCTGTCGTAACCGGCTTCTAACCAGAAACCTACAGCTCATTAGCTCAGCGTTCTTCACCGTGCGCTCCCTTTATCAATAAAAACATAAAGAAATTTGAACGGTACACGTCTGAATGATCCAGAGGTACTACTGATCAATAGAGTTGTGCTTAACTACTTATAATAAAACTATAATTATAACGGAAGAAGCTGATTGGTCTTTATTTTAGACCAATGGGGATTGAGTTTCTATAATTTCTATAAATTATAATTTCATTTGTAACCAGCAGAAATAATTATGATTCATATCCTTTACCGAACTTTGACTATACAACTTATTAAAACATAACAATTTGGATTTTAGAATGTTATTTAATAAGTAATCAATTAAAATTAAGATTGACATCTTTGAATCCCAACAAACAATATACAAGTTTAATAATCCAATTTACATACAAATTTTCTTATATAATTTATCACACATTAATAATTTTTGACTTTTAGAGAAATGCCACATAGAGACACACACATACACACGCAAAACCTACAACACGTCTCGTTTTAAGTTGTGATTAAAAAAATAATAAAACCTGTTTAGTGCGTGTCAGGTATCCGTTGTGCAGAACCTCTATATGCGAGTCCAAGTCACGTTTTACTAGTACTTTTTGGGAACCCTGAGTGCCTTTAGTGTCGACGACTCTGAGTGTCAACCACTCACGAGTGTCATATGTTGTTCCCGTGTTTGCTTTGTTACATTTTGAATTATTTGTTACCATTCTGGGACGTGATTTTTTTTTGTTACTTATATAAAATACAAATAATTGACTATTGAGGTAATTTGCTACCATTTACGCAAAGAATTCTTGGATTGTAGGGCTTTAGTACATATCTTGGTTGATTAGCCTTGTTTGATAAATTCTACCATTTTTCTCCAGATTATTTTTAAAATTCTAAAGTTTGGTATTGGGTTGGATCAATAAATTGCAGGTTTTGGTACCTGATTGCAGGTGGCTGTAAAATGTTTTAAAGGGAGCAAATCCTTAATTATACCATCGTTTGGAGGCGAGGGAAAATGGAAATCCTGAGATTTTGCGATGTCAGGTACTCGTAAAAAATCCCTATCCTAATTATACATGGATAGGCAAAATTTAGGACTTTCAATGAAGCATCATCCAAATAACCTTAGCTATATAAAGTAAGAAACAAACTAGTGAAGTGTCATTTCTGAGCCATAAGCGCCAATTGCATTATTTCGAATCTCAAAATATTAAATCCCAAAGTTCTTAAATCCGAAACACTGAATTCTAGAAGTATTTACGTTTAAATTTTGAATCTTAGTGTTGTGAAATCTAAAGTATTTTAGAAATGTTGATCTTCAAATAAAGATTATTATAGTTCTTTAAATTTAGTTATTCTTGAAGACGGGCAAGAATATAACACTATGTCAGAACTGTCCTTGCTATCTTAGCTGGATTTAGTCATTCGTAAGCGCAAGAATCCCAAATACTTGACTGAAGCCATAAAATCAGCACGTGATCACGGTAAGCAAAACAAACATTTGTAATTAAAACATTATTAGAGAGAAAAAGTCTCAAGATCTAATTTTACACTCTTGCTTTTCTTGCAGGCTTCCTTCCTTTTCAGATCCCATATGTGAACTTCAGAGGAGAGGACTACTCCAACTCCCATGATGCAGTGGGGTCGACTCCTCCTCCCGTTGCCTCGGTAACGGCGAGCGAATGCTGGTATCAATGGTGTGGAAGTTGACACCAGTTGCACCCCAGTTCCATCAGAAGACATATTGGATATTTGATTCTGAAGTACAATTATTTGTAAAATGTAGATAGATTCACTCTTATATTAGAAATTACACCTGATTTTATTATAACGCTGGATTATTAAGAATATGGTATAAAATAAATCTGTACTAAACAGGATAGTAAATGAAACACAGTTCAAATTAAAAGAAAGCTAGTTCTACCTGTTATACGTAATGAAGATTGATCTTCATTCATTCATTCATTCATTCATTCATTCATTCATTCATTCATTCATTCATTCATTCATTCATTCATTCATTCATTATATATATGTTACTAATGGATCCGACAGACGTTGTGACTATAACATTATTCCTTGTTCTCGTTCCCATCCTCGTTCCCGTTCCGTTTCCGTTCCATTTCCTTTTCGCTTTCGCGTTGCCATTTCTTTTTTGTTATACAAACATTTTCCTAATAATAACCAACACACCAAAAAAGAATTTATTCAATTTGGTGACTTCTTATTATGTATAATCATCATCTTGGAAAGTAGCAAGTTTTTTTTTATATTACAAGAGGCAAACGATCAGGCTATTCACACTTAAATGACTGCCGACGTCCATGGACATCCGCACCACCAGAAGGATCGCCGAGGCGTTGCCGGCTTTTAAAAAGGGGTTTAAGCCACCGGGATCTCTTACAAACCGAACTAAAAGCGACAACAATACAATCACTAGACGTGACAGCATTGCCGCCACTTCACGCCGATCTTATGTGTGAAAGAGGTATTGATACCCGGACGCGCCGGCTCAATTCGGCTGCAGACCAAAGAAGTGAAAGCATGGCGCTACCTCTAATTAAGTTATGTATATTCTATACTACTTACTTCTTTATCCGTTCCCTCATTATTGAGGATCGGGATCACAAGATCCACTTTGTCGGACAATCCGTCTCCACTGGTAGCGGTTCAAACTTGACCTCACCGCCTGGTAAAACTGATTAGAGGAGGTGGCCTTCTTGATTTGGTCGGACCAACGGGTTGGCGAACGACCACGAGGCCTTTTACCCTCGGTGTTACCAACGATGACCAGATTTTCAAGATTGTCACCTCCTCTTCGCATAATGTGGCCGAAGTACTTTAAAATGTGTTGCAGACATATAGTGGATAAACGCGTACTAATATTGAGTTGTGAAAGGATACACACATTTTTTTACTACTAACTATTGAAATTAAGTTCAAGTAATCCCATTCTTAATAAATAGATAATCATGTATTAAATATTCATTCGTTTTCATAACTTATATATGTAACCACACTAGTTCTATAAGCCCTATTAGCTGGAATTCGGCCTGAACCATAAACACGTAGAACAAACGTACTGAGCGCATGCTGTTATACAATCGTAAACAATATTTAGGCTGTTCTACCAGACTGAAAATTTACGGTTATGTGCGTAAGCATCCCAGTGCTTTTACGGTAATGGGAGCGAAAGAAATAATTATTCTCATGAAAATGGTGGTCTAACGAAAAACCTTCGTTATTTCTTCAATAGTCTAATAAAGAGCAATGTCACTTTGTGCAGTGTTATTTCAACTCTGTTAGTTAATTTATTCTTTTCCTTCAATTTTTTTAATAAGTCTTCTATATATTTTTTATTTATTAATTAATTCCAAAAATAGCTTTACAATATATTATACAACAATTCCGTCAAACTGCATTGACAGTTTGTTGACAGGATCTGCTCTCTTATCAAATTATTAACTTAAAGTTCTTATATTATATAAAATAATTATTATTCTAAGATCTAGATTTCTATATATGCCTCTCTGTATCACAACGACATATATTGTTCTATTCACAGAAAAATAAGGAATTATCCATAAATTATGTCACAAGAAATTTACGATTGTTAACCCCCTTCCCCTTCATTGTTACAGATTGTCACAATTTCTATACCCCTGCCCCTTGGTGTGACGTCACACATTTTCCAATTTTATGGATGTATTAAAAAAATAAACAACAAAACAGCGGTTTCAATGTATTTTAATGCTTTTTTGATTTTTTTTAATTTTGACATGTGACGTCACAAAGTCTTTAACTCCTACCCCCTGCCATTACAAGAGCTAGCTGTACCCCGCGATTTCGTACGCTTATTTTCAGTGATTTTGTTAAATTTTGGGCGTTTTCATGATTTTTTGCGTGACCTTAATTAATTAGCTAAAAGTAAAGTAGCTTATGTTATTACTTGTTAAATCAGCTATCTACCAGTGAAATAGCCTTCCAAAGTGGTCCAGCCATTTCAGAGAATATCCGGCACAAACAGATAGACAGACAAATATGTTTCAAATTGCGTTTTTGCTATAGGTATCGTATATATAGTCATAATGCTTTAAGTAAAATAATTTCAACGATACAAACAAATCCTTTAATTTTATATAAATGTAAAGATAATTCGGTGTTTTTTAGTACTCTTGTGAGCTAGTATAACCAAGTATTTGCGTATATAAAAATAATCATTGGTATATCTTTCAAGGGAAACCGAGGCAACCAAGCCTAAAGATCTTCTAATAAAAGATAACAGCTATTTAATACACGGTAAATGTGAGAGGATCCGTTTTAATACCATTAAACATTCCGGCCATCATCACCGGAAGGTATTCTTAAGCAACATTTCTAACATAGAACATAACAATCCTATAAAACCGCAGGCGAAGGGTCCCCGCCCTTGTTCCCCGCGGAACCATTTCACATCGCTCGCACCGAAAATTACGCGACCTACGTAATTTTGGGCTTTTTCTTTTGTTATTCTTAGGATATAACGGGGATTGCAACGCTGTGATCTCGGTTTGGAATGCCACAAAATGCTCTCCTTAAATCCTTGTCCGCGAATATTCCAATATTGTGTGCTTTAGACGAGATAAAAAGAGTGTGTCCATCTTTGTATGTATATATCGGAGATTTAAAAAGACTAGAGATGGCCGGCTGGCCGAATGTATGCATATAGGCAGGGGTCCACGGGTCCGCTTCGGACGTATTGCATCTAGGCTTTGTAATGCTGGGGCCACCAAAGTTCAAAGTTCTGCTACGTTTTAATTTTCCGACTTGTTACCGTGTTCACTGTTTAAATAATCTAACGAACGCGTTAGTGCTCTGTTCAGCGAATGCTGTTCAGGACCTAGCAAGGGAGTGCCTACAGCGAGCATTTCTTTTAAATTAAAAGAACGAGGGATGGGAAGCGTGCTGGGGAGGGGGTGACAATAATTCATTATTAGCCATTCAGCTCGTCCCAATAAAGGACAGCAATAAAGGAAGAAGGTCGACGAGGACGAAGGGAATAAAAGAAACAGATCGATAAGGCGTAATCTCGATTCTCTCTTTGAAAGGGAATCGATTTTTTTACTATTTCAATTGTAACCTTTTCCTTTTCAACCATAAACAAACTGGATATGAATTAATTGTGTTGTATTTATTTTATTATTGGAATATACCTATTTTAATTAACTGCCACCGAACAACTTGTTTTTGAAAAACGGTAGCAGTAAAGATACGATTAAGATTGTGCATAATATGAAAAGCTGTTAGAAGTCATCATAGATGAAAACAGCTTGCATTGGCGTTAGTTATACATTTATAGATTCCTGATTATTACTGGTATAATGTGACACAGTTCTAACAGTGTATAAGGAAAATGAGATGGGATCAAACAGAAAAGCACTCAATGTCATTAATCTAATTTTTCGTGCTTCGTGAATTCTGCTTCTGTAAGGCAAAATATTACTGGCAGGATATAAATTTAACACCATGTTTTTTTCTTTTTCTTTTTAATTTTGATTTAAAATAATTGATAATACTTTGTTTTGTATTTGGAACTCGACAGGACCGAAAATAAAAGAGTATTTGAACCTGGGTTCAGAAGTGAAAGAATGCCTTGCATCGAGCTACCACTAATCAATAGGGAATCAAATGGACAACATTAACTGAAAGTAATTTTTTTTCCAGGAAGGAAGTTAAATTCCTATTTTAAGTTTTATAGGAGTATTATAGTTTTATAATTGTGTAAACATGACAATCGATCTGAATAATTCCTAAATAATTTAGAAAAATATTTGTCAATAAAATAAAACAAAACATATATTTTCAATCCTTTATTAAATGAATTGATTTATGTCAAATTTATAATATTTGATCAAGTAAATTATAATATAAAAATATAATATGTATCCTGCAGGAACTTTAACAAGAGAAAAACAATATTCTTAAAGACACATAAATAATTCTCAATAAGTCCTTCACTACATATGACAATTTCTTCTTGAATTTTAGTTCAAGAGTAGATTCAACCAATAGTTGTTATTAATTTTTTTTTCGCGAAAATATAATCTTTGTATTTTTAGAATACACCATTACCTTTAACGAAAGGTCCTCCTGAACGACCTCTTGGAATAGCGATAAGGCTAGTAGGCATCCGCAAAGATCTCTTATACCTGTACAATTCTTCTTCCCAACCAGGACGAAAATCAGAACCATCGCCAAACCCTGGTTTACGCAATAGTGGTGAACTAGTACCGCTATTATCTACTTTTCTTGGAGATGATTTTATATTTTTCTGGGGAGTGGAACTTTTATTATCTTCTGTCTTTATGTTTTTTATGTACATAGTCAATATTCTATTAAAGTATCTTTTGTCCTTGACTCAATTAATTCTCGTGGCTCTATCATAAAAAAAATGCAAACCAAACATTTCTGACATTCTATAGAAAAAAACTAATCAACGACGAAGCTCTTGAAATAGTTTGAAGCGATCGTTATTCGTATGAATCCAACAAATAAAATTCATTTTATCTTTTTCATGCTTTCACTGAACTTGAAAAAAAAACTTTTTCACATGTGTATGATGTA
>JANCMC010034838.1:0-49147 GCA_024363005.1 Charaxes varanes
CAAAGGTGACATAGTCAGAGGACATTTCCCTAACCCCTCCTCTGTCAAATCCATTCCCCTGTCCCATCCTTTCAATATATATAAATAGTAGGAAGGACGAGAGGACCAAAAAATTAGGCCTCTGCCACCACACTCGTCAGACCATCCACAGTTATCCATCTACCAATGTTGCAGTTAATCACAGACTCAAAAAAATGTAATTCATAAACTAATTAATTCTCTGGCACTTTTTTTAACAAATATGAATGTTTCGGCTTTTTCCTTCTTAGCTCCGATTGTTCATCGCACAAATTTGTATATTCTCAAAAATACGTTAGTGACAGAAATCATATTCGATAGGAACAATAATGCCGAAGGAGTAAAAGTCAAAACCGAACGAGGAGCAATTTTATCTTTAGTAGCCAGAAAAGAAGTTATTTTGTCGGCCGGCGCTATCAGAAGTCCTCAATTACTAATGTTGGCAGGGATCGGTCCGAGGAATCACCTCGAGGAGCTCGGAATTAAGCAACAACACAAAATTATAAAATTAATAATTCTACCGCGTTGTAAGTTGTTCAGTGGTTACACGTAACAAACAGTCAAACTTTCACATTTGTAATATTAATGCGAGGTAAACGTGTTCTGTAAAATATTAATTATGTATTTGGTAACAAGTTCGTTTAATAAATAATTCGCCATATGTGGTTTATCTTTCGTTTTTATAAGGTATTTTGCTAAGTTGATGGAATAGGCTTTTCTTTTTTGTGTTATTTTCAACCGGCAGGTTTTTCCCCAATTAAGGTTACAAACTTTTAGAGGCTGTAAACAGAATAATAAATTATATGTCACAGCTGTATTTGAACATGGGACCTTTAGAATTACAAATCATCTCTCTACCCACTGAGCTACGTCGCTACCTATAAATCCCCAAAACAATAATAGCTTTATCCTAATTCCTGACGAAAACAACTTCTTCGAGCCAACCTATTCCAGACCTTAAAAATCAAAACACCTTTCCATGTTCTATTATATTATAAGCGTTATCGGCCATTATGTTTGACAGCTTTGAATTTGACTGGCCCGTTGGCGCAATGGGCAGTGACCCTGCCTTCCACTCCGGGGGTCATGGGTTCGATTCCCACCTCGAGTCTGGGTGTATTATCTATATGTATGTATTTATATATTTCTATATGAAATATAGTTTTGAACAACCCAAAATCTTGCTGCGATATTAACCTTGTGTAGCCGTGTGTCTCTCTAAATTCTCTTTCTCTTTCTTTAAAATTAGACCCAGGTATCGCTGGCGTGATGTCGTTGAATAGGAATTGCGTGGTCTTTGAGCTGGAATCTGGCAAGTAATAACGCAGGACTGAGTCACGTGGCGCGAAATCGTGCCGGAGGCTAAAACTCATTTTGGGTTGCTGTGCTGCTCCAGTAAGTGAAATCAGATCTGCTGTCTTTCTTTTTTAACTTTTTATTCATAATTAGGCAGGCAGATGTACATTAAAATAACTTATCTCTGTTAATCATAATGTCGATAGTAATGTTTATTAGTAAACTTGTAACTAAGTAGCTAGAATTAGCTACTGCATAATTGGTTTATTAATTATGATTGGTTGCATATAGTGTACAGAATTGAGAGTCTGAACTTTAAGTATTTTGTTTTTTATTAGAGAAATTTTTTTTGATAAAAATAACATATTAAGTAAGGGTCTTCCACCAAAAAATCATCAGACACGAAAACATGATAATTCTATTTTATTATTTCTAATATTTTTTATTCTTTCAATTATTCAGGTATACCTTGTAACTTAAGAGCTTGTTCTAGAGGTGTAATGTGTAGGGCTGGTACTTTATAACCCAACGCCAAAGCCCTAAATACAATGGCCAAACTTCAAACTCAACGCCAAATCCTCACCTACAAACTCAACGCCAAAGCCCAACCTTTAAACCTACGTATTATGCCCAAGCTTCAAACTGAACACCAAAATACTTAAAAAACTTACTATACTTAAACAACCTTCAATACTTAATGGCAAAGTCCAACCTTCAAACCTCAACGTCAAATCCCAACGCCTAAGCCCAACGCCAAAGCCCAATCTTCAAACCCAACTCCAATTTCCAACCTTCAAACCATTTTAGCTACTACGCAATAGTAAGTGATGCAGTCGAAGTTTTAGACATTATTTAGCAAGCACTAAATATCTGACAACAGTAATTGCTATCTACTGTAACACATCTCCAATTATATCATCAAAACCTCGTTATGGCATAATTGAAGGTAATTTATTAACAGAAGCGTTGAAGGATGATTATATTATCATTATTAACTGTGATGATCTAGCGCTTTAAATTTTAAGTATTTAAACACCAGCTTAAGCTTAAATATTAACATTTAAAAAAATAAGACATAAACTTTTTTTTTAATACAAGGTGCAAACGAGCAGGCGGTTTATCACCTAAAGGACTATCGATGCTCATGGACATCTGCACCGCCAGAAAGAAGGCTCGCGAATGCGTTGCCAGCCTTTAAAGAGTGGTAAAACTCTTAGGCCACCGGGAACTCTCACAAACCGAACGAAACGCGACAACAATACCATCACTTGACGAGACAGCATTGACATCACTTCACGTCGATTTATGCGAGAAAGAGGTGCTAGTGCCAAATTCGGCTGTGGAACAAAAGGACCGCAAGAGATGATTAGATAAATAGGCAGGAGTAAAGGAAGGGTTTGAGTAAAAAGATATAAAGGAAGGGAGAAAAGAGATGAGGGTACAACTGTCACGCTTGATATAGGGGGAGAGACAATAACAAAATAAATCATGTTAGCAATGGGTATCCCATAGGATAACATTGCTATTGGATTACACATCATTACCTGAGGTAATATACAAAATTCTGCAAATCGCTTTCGGACGTTTAGGTGGAGGAGGTGTACATGTTTTATGTTTCTTTTATTAGTTATATGTTATTTCTTTTTTAGTTCTATACCCTATTAATTTTGTCCTGAGACAAAATGTAAACAAAGAATCCAGTGTGTCGCACCTTTTTGTCATAATTTTTAATCGAATAATGAATATCTACAACTAAATATTAGGCACAGATCGTATTATTTAACTAGCTGTATTAACTGTTTGATAATTGTATATAGTATAATAAAAATAATACAGAGATATAAATGAATTATTTTATTTGCATACCTATTAGCTATGAATATAGCTATATTAGCGTATGTTTAACTAAATTCATAGTTTGTTCTCTATATAGTAAATAAATCATTGATATGATTAATTGTAATGAAAATGTTGTAGCAATATAGAATGTGGCTGTTATAAAATTTCGCAACATATTGTCGGAATATTATTTGTTTACTTTTTGTCTCAAGACGAATTGAATAGGGTATACTTATCTTCTGATGTGATTTTGAATAAATCTATTTTCATTTCGTTTTGTTTCTTTTCGTTTCTTTTCTTTTCTTTCCTTTCCTTTATTTTCTTTTCGTTTCATTTCATTTATTTATGGAGTATTCGTAATCTACTACTGAAATTCGTTGCTATTAACACAAAAATACGTATCTGTTATTTTTTGTTAAACGATAGATAAACGCAAAACGGTTTATTGCTATATAATTTAATGCTTTGTCCATTTTACAATAATCATAGGTTGAAAACAATTGAAAATTTGTCGCATAGTCGTAAACAGTTTGCACAAATAATAGTTTTATCAATTTTATATTTAAACTAGTGGACCCGGCAGACTATATTCTGCCTCTTATTATTTACTTCTATTATCCTATATCATCCCTGTTCCCGTCGCCGTACTCGTTCCCGTTCCCTGTGGCGTTCCTGTGTCCGTTCCCGTTCCCGTTTCCGTTCCCGTTCCCGTTCCCGTAGTATTAGAAAATAACGAATGAATAGGGTAAAAGTATTTGCTGAAATAAGGTCCGAAGCTGATGCTCTCGCGTTACAAAAGGATATAGACGCAGTATATCAATGGACCATAAACAATGAAATGGAGTTCAATCTCAGTAAGTGCCACGTAATGACTTTTGGACGAATGCGACACCCAATTAACTATAATTATAAATTGGGTGATACTGTTGTTGAGAGATCAACAACAATGAAAGACTTAGGTGTCATTTTCGATCAAAAGCTCACTTTTCATGATCATATCAAATATTATTTCGATTAAAAATTGTCTATTTAGGATCTTATACATGTGTAGGAGGCGGCGTTGCTCAGTTGGTATGCTAATGTTCGCGACTTTAAACCCAGCTGTGGCAGATTTTTATGTTATCAGCCACGGATGCACCCTGCGGGACTTGCAGCCTCTCCTGGGGCTCACACAGCCTCTGAAAATGGGTATCCTTAATTGGGGAAAAAATTGGCGGTTCAGCGTAACATAGGACAATCGTTTTCCTTGATTTAAATTGATAAGAGATAAAGAAATCATGCATACAACGGTGAAAATCATTCATTGCTTTGTTAAATATGTCGCAACAATCTGAAGAGTTATTTACTCGAAAAATTATCACTGGTTTTATTTATATTCCCTTTATCTTGAGCAAGATATCGGCGAGATTATATTTTGTTCCAACATTACTGAACTCGACAATTATTCGCTTTAAATGAGGATTTAACCTATTAATTTGAACATGTACATTAAAAGTATTTAACAGTGAAGATGGCCAAGAACGCTGTCTGTCGAACATGCGAACTTTAGAAACTATTTTATACTTAGCACTAATTAAATCTTTAATATGGATAATTAATTAATTAGCATAATTAAATAAATAAGATGTGATGAATAAATTAAAGTCAAGTGAATATTCGTAATTAATAATGTATGATGATTGATGATCGGTTATTAACTCATTAAAGAAGCCAAAAGCTCAATTATCGCATAGTGACAGTTTCTAGTCTGGAATGCCTTAAAAATAGACATTCTTTGGCGCAGCTAACTTTTTTTTGTATCTATACATCAAAGTGGAATATAGTCATGAGAGTAAACAAAGTGGATTGGATAAAACAGCAGCTTCATCAAAGCGGCTGCTGTGTGTTTGCGCTGCCCAGACTTGGCGGCGGTTCAGTCAAACATATAGAATCAAAGCGTTCACCTTATTGTTACATGCTAATCCCGTGTCCCCTGCGCCTCCCCAAACAGGTGACGTCCCGAAGATGAGGTACCACCTGGTGCTAGAATCTATCCTGGACAGTGGGTATATGATACCAAAGATGGCATCGATCCATCCAATGATCATTTTTACAAAGCCTGATGGGTGATAAAAGAAAACCTAATTGATAAGAATCAGCTTGAGTATGACTACTACATCTACACCCCAGTAGTCAGTTCATATATCATTTATTTGCTTTTCACTGTTGCTGCTTGGAAAGGATGGACCATAAGGTGTGTGGATGTGATAGTTAAAGTAAGTAGATTTCTATTCAGCTTAAATATTATTCACATTAATGTTATGAATGCCAAATCGTGGATCGATGGAGTTTTTTACCTAAGTCCTTAAGGACTGAACGGATTACCTCCCTTAGACAATGTATATGCCTAAGAAACGATTCCTTAGCGAAAATTTATAATATAAGAAACTGTCGATAACTTTTACTATGTGACGAACAGATCCAATATTTGAAATTTGTTATAGAATTCAGCATTCAGCATTTTTTTTTTGTTGATGATTTTTGGTTCAATATAGATATGATTGTTTTTATTTTCGTTTACTTGATAAATAATTGAAAAAAAAATATTTTTAGCTAAATTTAGAAATGATCTACAGATTAGAGAGATAGAACTGAAGAACTAGGAAACTGATTCACGTTGATGTTGATGTTGAAGTTGATGTTGAGGTTGATGTTGGAATTATTTCAGAAAATCATTTGTTCAAGTTGTCCCTTCATGATTCTCAATTTAAATGGATTAGAGAGAAATTTGATAACTTTAGGTTTCATTACAATAGCAAAAAATTTTATTGTTAATGTTTTCAAGAAACAGCCATGACACTCGTTCAGGAATAATCTAGAAGTTTTGGTACAAGCACTTAGTAGTGAGAAACGCGAGTGCATTTCTAGAGACATGTTTGTTGGTGTCTTTTCAAGGAAATTTAGAGTCCATACTATTCAAGAGCTCTTTAGTCTAAGTCAGAAAGCACTTGACCTATGAAAACATTTAATCATGACGTCCTTATTCACGATAAATATCTTTGTAGTGTTAATTTTGAGTGTATGTGTTCTTTGTGTAAACATTTGCTTCCTTTTTGAAACACACTTGAATCTAGCTCTCGACCTCATTCTAGTTGATTGTCCTTGTCGGGAACGAAGTCCTTCAACAGAAAAAAGTAACAAAACTCGATAAGTAGAATAAAATAAAATTGATCACAAGATGAGAAATTACTCAGCTTAGGTCACTTTTAGAAGAGGTGTATATACGTACAAGATAAGACGATGCCAGTGTTCGTGGCTGGCAATACAATTACACAGTCCCAACAGTTTACAAGATCTACGGGCTTCCTATTACCTACCTGCACATTGAATTGAATGTCGCAAATACGTTTTACGTTTAAAACGTGGTATTTTCAGGACATTTTTCATGTCATTTACGCCGAGCTGTGACTGGGTCCGCGTTGAATTGAACGATCATGCCTAATTATTTTGAGCGGAACCTTTTTTTAATTTGCTAAAAAAAAATTAGAGAATGTTTCTCTTTATAACGTCAGCTATATAAAGGGACTAAAAGATACAGATAGGCTTAAAGTATTTACATATCTTTTTATACAATATTCTAAAAGAACTACATCATTGAAACATTACTGTGATTTTCTCTTTAATAAAAGTAAAAAGCAATTACGTACAAAATTTTACAACGTCAACTGTTCGCAAAAAACTGGCATCCAGATATTTTTGACATATTTTCCCAATAAAAGCTGTAGCAGGAATTTTTACAAAGTTGAATTCGTTTCATAATTTATACACTGAACATCGCTTTTGAATATTTTTTTTTGGATACCTTGATTGTGTTTCATTTTTAAACATATGAAGTATAGATGAATAATGTAAGACAACTGACAGCAACATGTACATTTAAAAAATAAAAACAAAATACTTTTTTGGTAGAGTCTTTACAATTTAAGCAAACCCTTTCAAAAATGGCCGGTAGTCAGAGCGATCCGCAAAATTTAATGAGGGAGTTGTCTTTACGTATTTAATGGCATTGAAATGCGAGTTGTTGACTTCCATGGATGTTTTACATAAAGGCTTTACAACAAATTACTATATATCAATACATAATAATATTCCTTTCTTTAAAAAAAACTGAACTGGAGCAGTTAGTCAGAACAACTGTCAGAACTGGAGCACATAAGAAGCATCGGGTTACAAATAAAAAGCGACTCATCAAAATCGTTTCACCCAGTCTAAGTTTCCGAGGTAACAGAATAAAAAATTCTCCTTTTTTTGAAAAATGATTATAAAAATGAATAAATAATAAATGTAGACAGGATTATATGACACACGGACGTCTGTTCCTAAGGTAGACAACTTAATGCTTGTGGTAACAGGTAACAGATGTTTGTTATACAAAATGCTGATGAGATGTTTGTTATAAAAAATATTAATATATACGTACATATAATTCACTCCGACTCGAGGAGGTAATCGAACCCACAACCCTCGCAACGGAAGGCAGGGCCACTGCCAACTGTGCCAATGGGCCAGTCATATCGTCTATAATGAAAAAAAGGTTATTGCGGAGTGGATTGAACTCCAAAAGCGCACGAGTCACATATCCATTTTTGATAGGGTTTGTTTCTGATTACAAAATGATTGTGGAAAATAACTATATTAGTCAACAGATTTATTTCAAGTCAAGAAATCTTCTTACTTGTACAGCTTTTCAGTTGGCAGGTGGTCTTTCGGTCTATTTTGATAATAATTTTTCCATGTCTGCTGCATTAAATAATTTTCTATTATTTATCTACCCTAATCTAGCCCCTTTCTTACCCCAGTTATTCCATTTATGTAAATACATTTATATATGTTTAAATATATATGTGTATGCATATATATATATTTATGCCAATGGCAAGGTTTAAACAAAAATTGCATGACTGTCCTATGTTGCACCGATTTTACTCAATTAAACAATATTTTAGTCTTAATTATATTAATAATGATTTGATATTGTTATTGTGATGTAAAATAAAGTTCACACGCCATTGTATGGTAGGTATAATTGTAAAACTGTATAATTGTGTGATTGTAATATTGTATAATTGTTGTATAATGTAACCTATGACCCGTGAATAAATTAATTATGAATTATGTTTTATTTATATTATATATAGTAGTATGTACAGTTTAAGTAATAATTTATCATGTTACACGATCCCGCTCTTGTATCGTCTATTTCTTTCCCATGAGGTTGTCTGCTAGAGATTGCTTTTAGCAATATGAACGCCTTTGCGCTATAATTGTATGCAATAATCAGTTGTACTCCTTTGTGTATTACTTTCTTTGGTTTATGTGTGCACTAAAGTCTTTTCTATATATCTATTTTTTTGAAGATTGAAATTCTTTTGAAAGAACCACCTTTTTTTTAGGAACCATCTTTTATCGATAACAGTAAAAAAGTGAATCGAATTTTGCCGAAAATCCATCGCAAATCAGTTCAACATGAATTCGCTAAACACGAATTTTGGTCAACCGCCGCTACTGGCTGCTAATTTCGCAGAACCGCATTTTATTGGGTTAATGAATCGTTCCAAATTACTAATTAATGTAAAAACTTGCTAATACACTGTGAATTTGTGCGTTGCGATCATATTGAAAAACTGTTTTCGGTTGTTCCACTAACGTTTTATTAATTATAAACTAGCTTTATTTTGCAGAAATCCATTACAAGTAAAGCCACAAATAAGAGGAGAGAAAATCACATCCAAGGATTGTCTCTACTCTCGTAGAGACGCAAAATTTTTCTCCTAGGTTCAGACTTGAGCCTATCAGATATAGGTAATTCTTTTTCTTTCTTTTTTTATAGAGTGTTTGTTCAATAGACAAACATGTCACCCTCATTATTCCAGAAGGTTATGACTTTAACAGTTACTGTTTACTTATTGCTACTTCCGCCAATTTGCAAAGCATTTGCCTTGCCTTTTCAGAAGCTGGGAGGACAAGGATGCTAATACAAGCATCAATTTCCCTTATGTCCAAATGCGTCGTAAGATTATATACTTTTCTTTTAGGAAACAACTATGTGAGGTCGAAGACGACCGAATCGACTACGTTACCTACGTTACGTTTTGTTTGTGCGAGTTGTGCGTATTGTTATGTATTACGTTTAGAGAACTATTACGTTCCCTATGAAACATTTGTACTTCCTGTGCAAGAATATTGCTCTATTTAAATATCTCGCTGTTTGCTAAGGATATGCGAAAATAGATATTTGGAAATATTTTATAACCCACACAAAGGATGTTCAAATAAACTGTCAAAATAGCATTTACAATAATACATATGTTTGGGATCTTTGTTTGTTAGTATTTACGATATAATTGCTGAATGATGTTACGTTCTTCTAAGATGGGCATTTGTTTGTCTCTGTGGAGGAAATTTTAATTTCAATATTTTATTTCGTACATCCCACAACTATTGTGTTCTACTCGTTTAAAATACTATCATCAAAAAATTACGAATTATAGAACGGATCGCGTTGCTATAAACAGGTAAAAGTTTATATAACTAATCAACACATTATCTCATACATACTAATCTTACTCTGAGTATATACTCAATATTCCCGGAACCTTGCAGATTATGTGGCTAGCCACCGACACATTAATTCCTTAAGAATAGAAAATAGATGTGATTGTCAAAGAAAAGTTGCGAACTTTGTACAGCCTTTATCATAGGAACGTCACATGAACTACCTCCTAATTTAAATCAGTGTTTCATGAAAATACCGGTGACGCGGTTTTACAACATTGACTCTATACACCTTAAGATTGTGAAAATGTATGCAGTCGATGTCTCTAGTCAGAATTGGAACTTAGAATTAAACAAATCATTGCGTTGTCAGATATGTTGTAGTTGTGACCTTGTCTGTAAAATAGTTATACATTTATGTAACGCCACCAAAAATCACCTACTTAGACTTTACACCACATCAGATACTTACGACGATAATTTTTTGAAGTCAGTACAAATAGATCTTTTAGAATTTAATTGGTATTTCGAAATTAAACGAAAGTTTCATTTTTTTTAAATAGCCAATTATTTAAAGGTATTTAGAAAACAACGGAGCGATGTCCGAAGACGACTATCCATTTTTTTTAGGTATCAGAATCTGCAAACATCTAGACCAAAACCTATCCATTACCAAATTGTGCTTATTGGGCTCTGCAGACACTAAAACATCGAATTGTCCTCTTTATATTTTATTTTAGCCATCACAGAAACAAGCCACGTAACTCCCAGTGCACAGACTTTGTTTATTCTGCATAATGAACCATGTGCTACACTTTTTGTCATATTTTTTATAGGCTTTGCTATTTCTTTTATTCAGTTGCTGTAGTATCGCACCTAAATGTAACGAAAGAAAACAGAAGTTTTAACAGTATTATTTTACAAATTTCACTGCTTGGTAAAAGATAATTATTATTGACACGATCTAGTGGAGTTGAGGCATTACTAAGTAAACACGTTTAGTTATTCTTTCATTTCCTTATCAAATTATGAGCATGACTGTAGTAGACAACAGTGTTTGAGAATAAACCCTCCCCTTAAAAGTGCTGCTTGTATTTTATTTATATTTGTTTATTTTTATATTGTTGTTAAGAATGAATATATGCAATACATTATAGCATCCCAGCATGGATTTAGAATAATTTGGCTTTAAGCCACATGCCACTCAATATGTGGCCTTCTAATATGTGTCACTAGAGTCCTCTCTATTGTCAACTCAATGCATTAGTCCTACTCCAGTTAATGCACTGTTTTTACTTCTTTAAGGAGTTTTTTTGTTGTACTTTTATGTTTTTGTTCAATCAATTATACAATAAATTATGTCCTGTCAATGATGATAATCCCTCTATTGAACCTTTAATATTTGACCAATTACTTCAAGAATACCATAAGGAAAAACAAATGATATACCAAACAGTTCGCGAATTAATACAAAAAGAAAAAGAAGCACGAACGGACAAATTAAACAAAACCCGCGAAGATATACCAATACCTCAAGGACAAATATGGATAAAAACTAATAATAGAAATAAAGCTAAACCAAAATATAAAAAAGCAATTTATAATCCCGTAAATAAAAAAGCTCTATGGAGTTATATTTACGATTAATGCAAAAGAAAATACCCCTACAACAGGAGACAATCGACAAATATCCTGGATTGGTTTACTATCATTAAGTTTTTTAGTAATAATAGTGATTAATAACAAAAAAAGAAATATAGGAGAATAACTAATAAATAGTTGGAAGTTTTACCTACACAAAATAGACCTAGAGTATTTGGCTTAATGCCACCAACCTAGGTCTTTTTTATTCACCCTCTCATTCAAGAGGGGATTTTGAAATCAACTTGAAGTTAATGAACTGCTTCATTGTTTTCTAATTTTTATCTTGTAATTGGCATAAAGAAAACATTTGATAGACAATTGAGTAGTTTTCTCTAACACTGCATTGGTAGTCTCTGATAATTTTCTCAGTGTATTCTGTTATTCGACTAGTTAGGTTTAGTGAATATATTTTGTAGAAAGTCGGTAGAAGTGAAATTCCATGATAGTAATTACAATCCTTCTTCAGTCCTTTTTTTTTATCTGAAAGTTTTAATTATTATCATTCTTTATTGTAGAATTATACATCCCTTGACGAAATTAGGCCGTAACGTTGGCAGAGGACGCAATGTTATTTTTTAATAATCAAGGGGAGGTTCATTTAACGTTAATTCCCAGTTTGTGGGGTTGCAACCCTTGTTCAATGACGGTCATCTTAAAAAAAAAAAAAACAACGAAGATAAAAATACAGTGGAAATAATGTATTGGTGTATTGTCTAAAAACATAAAACTACGCTAAAGTTTGTGTAATATTTTTTTTAGTTAACTTCTTGTTTCATAATTTATTTATTTTCATTCATCTATGTACACTAGTAAGTACTAATTGTATTGTGTATGATTTAAATAAAGATATTTGAAAATGAATGAGTGAAAGTAAAAAAACAGCGCAATAATATAATTTCATACATTACTGCACTGTTTTAGTTCCAAGCGGAAAAGACGACTTTTGTGATCAGTTACGTAGTAATTGTTGATAACATTACTGCATAGTTGGAAGAAAAGTGCCATTACCACATTATTTGATGGGGGCGTCGATAAGTACTTTAACAACTACATACCTCTGTTACAGTTTTCAACGAAACGCTTGATACGCGTCATAAGCGATTGTAAATCTCGCTCATGCTTCTTCAAGTCCTCTTCCGCCATCTTTATCTCCTGTTGATTAGTGTTCACGAAGTCGTTGAGCCACTCAACAGTAGCAGTAGTGCTCATCTCGATTAATGCTCTTTGGTTATTGATACGATCTAATTTACTCTTCATACTCTCTTCTAGAAAAGCTCTCTCGGAAGCCCAATGTTTCTGTATACGTTCCTCTAGATGGCGCCGTTCCTCTTCAGCCCATCGCGCAAATCGTTGTTCAAATTCCGCTTTTTCACATTCAATTTCGGCTTGATAATTCGCTAGGTATTCCTTCGCCTGTTCTTTGTCTTCTATTACCTTCTACAGAAGTTAATTTGTTAATAAGAAATTTTATTAATTTGGGCTATCAAAAAACACTTTTAGTTTATTGTCCTGATATTTTACGTTCAAAACATCTCTAGAATTAAGGGGTATACCATCAAAATCCCTGCACAACTTACTAAAAGACCTTGGCTTGTTAAGAACTATCATAAGTGCCCGTTTGGTCATCACTCAATTTTTTAGCTGAGTTTAATATTAATCAAAAGGTGGGATGTGTATGTATGTAATGTATGTATGAATGAATGAATGTATGTGTATTTGTATGAATGAATGAATGAATGAATGAAGGGATGTATGTATTAATGAATGAATGTATGTGTATATGTATGAATGAATGAAGGAAGGAATGTATGCACGTATGTATGTATGTCTCACCGCGATCATGAGCCCGATGTCTTGCCGTAGACGGGCGCAGGTCGTGAGTCTGTCGTCCCGCTGTCGTGTGGCCGTCGCCAACAAGTCGTCGACGGCACCTCTGGCGTAACTTTCGAACGCAATGTGTGCGTCGCGCAATGAGGCCACGTTCGTTGACGCGTTTGCTAGCTGTTTTAATTACACACATTTATAATAAAATTTCGCGTCTCAATTCGCGATAAATTCGGAAACTACTAAACTTTTCAGCGGAGCCCCTTAGTAACGTCACAGAACGTGGATCACACGCTTACTATGTGGCACTATTGGCTTACTAGCCAATTTAGTGGGGATACATTATGTAAAGATTATAGGTTGATAAATTCGTAAAATCGAGATTAATTGAGGCTTTCTATCGATATTCTGCATTCGTTATAAATAGGATATGATAAATATATTCGTAATGTTTATATTTTGCATTAGGTCTTGTGGAGAGCTTTAGGGAATTTTGAAAAAATATAATCGTTAATTCGATAAAGTCGTCATATGAGGTTCGTTATATTGAGGTTACGCTGTGTAAGTGAATGACTCATCAAATTGAATTTGGGAAAAATCTTACCCATTGGTGAAGAACTCCCTCCATTCTGGTGGTCACATCGAGTTGCCTGGCGTTCTGCAGGCAGTTGTCGACGATCGCACAGCTTCCTTCTAGTACAGCCTGTACGCTCTCCGAGGTGGTGGTCAATAGCTCCCTGAATTGGGCACTGTGCTGAGCCGCTGCATTGCTGATATCTGCTTGCGAGCCTGTCCTCAACTTCGTCACCTAAACATAAGAGAACACTTTGCTGACTTCAGAAAGAATTAGGTCTCTCAAGTTTCAAGTGAGTCCGAAATTTATAAATAAATTGATACATATCTTATTTTAATAAATACATATACATATATATGTTTTTTTATTTTCTTAAAAGAATATTAGGAATACTTTTTAGGTAAGTCTAATATTCCCTATTCCCCTATATAAAATTTTGTTGTCTGTCCGCGATATACTCCTAAACTACTTAACCGATTTTAGTAAAATTCGCACACCGTGTGCAGTTTGATCCAACTTCAAAGATAGGATAGCTTGCATTTCAATTTATAACCGCAAATAAAAATGAGTCGCTGAAATGTTTGCACGTGCATAACTTCCGAACGACTGCACCGAATTGGATAAATTCTTTTTGTTATAGGATAATAGAATGTAGTAATTAGTAAGTAGCCCAACGTTCGGGCAGGACAACGTCTGCCGAGTCCGCTAGCAGATAATAAACAAATAAATTTTATTCCGTGACAAATAGAAGTAAATTTCGTCACGTGTATATATTACCATGTCCATAGATTCACGGGCTCGCTGCACCAGTTGGAACACTGTTTGTATATTTTCCGTTTGTAGACCGATATTTGCACTCGTAAACAACTCTGCAACAATTATTAATATGTAACAACACAGGTGGAGTTCGTACAGTCTAACAATGCACGCCCCTCCAAACAGCTAAAACTTCGCCAAACTAATCGCGCGATCAGTTGACCGACGGGAAATTAATTTTTAAATTCACCAACAATCACATTTAACGTTCATTAAATCGCACCTGTCAAACCTGTCAACCGCTCTGATACGATTGGAATCCCGAAATCAATCCTTGAATTCCCAAATCGAAATTATTGAAACTCTCAAAGAAAGTTTAAAACGAATTGAAAATGAAAAAGGAAGATGTTTGTTTTCAAAATTTAAGTCCGTCCTTGAAAAAACTCCGGCTACATTCGTTTAAAAAAATTAAATGTGTATACGGTTGGGGTAAGTTTAGATGCGTTGACAAATGAAAACTTGTTCAACAATTTTGCCACAGATTGTGTATACATTTAAATTGCATGACATTAAACTAAACAACATTATGCAAGGTTTTACAAAAAAAAATGATTTAAATACAAGGAAATTAACAAAAGGCAAATTCTAATGGAAAGTTCGAGAATCCGTAGGTGGCCCTATGGTTATGTGGTAGCTACCAAACAAATAGGAAGAAATATCTATTATTTTTTTTTAATTATTCATGCTTACATTCATTTTCATGTCCAATAAATTGTTGAATAAAAATATCTTCTGTTAAATATGTATTATTTTAATTGATTTAAATTCATAAAATGATAGCCGTCAATATTGATGTCCATGTTCTTTAAACTGAAGTGATATTAAAAATAATATAATGAAATTAGTTAGATACATTTCACTTGTAGTTACATAGAAGTGAGTACGTATGTGTATCTATAAAATGTTTTATACATTTCGTCAATTCCCCAATCATAAGGGCGACCTGCCACTGAAAGTGGAGTTGAGCACTGCTGAGTCATCTTTCGAAACCAAATCAAAGGTTTTTAATGAAAGGGTGGCAACCAAATTTGGAGTGGTGCACAGCGCAGTTGAGCGTTGTTGCAAGGGTCAACACTACTCAACTTTGGCCGACCGAGGTTCAGTTTTGAAGCTATGTTCAGCTTCATTCCCTCCCTTGTCCTCCTTGCAGCACAACCTCATTTTATTTAACAGGCAATGGTATCTCTCGGGTACAATGGTATTTTGCGGGCCATTAGGTACTGAATATTGTAGAAGTACAATATCACTGGAGGTAATAAGCAGTAACAGCATTAGTGAGAGTCGTAGATCACTAATTCCTTTCTCAGGTATAAGATAAGAAGTCAACTTCTATTTAATTCCAAGTGTGCCTTTACTTTGTGGGCGATGAAAAACTACATTTTGTTGTTTATTCAATAATTGTTTAATTTTTATAATTTTGATTGCCATTTTTTTCGTCATTCTTTTGATTGTCCATTCTTTGCCCCCTGAAATAAAATATTTAAAATTTAGAATCCTACTTCCCATGCACAGGGCCTATTGATGTATGAGCAAATTCTTCTGCGGATAACTGTAATGAAAATTTAACCTTATGCTATTTGTCATGATATAAAAATAACCGTTGCTATGATTAAAATGATTTTTAAACTGAACAAAACCTGTATCGCTTCAGCCTATGATGAGTTTTGGTTCGATCTATATATTTGTTTACAGCAGCGAAACAACGAGGACAGTTATGCAATAGTTTTAATATTGAATTCCTTCACTGACACCCTAGTTAAAGTGTTGCGCAAGCAATCTGGACAACCGATACAAATGATTCACCAATAATAATGATAACAATAATATAACATGCAACAAGTGGAAGATAGTTATAATTAAAAATCAACTTTTAGAATTAGCAGAGTGTAACTGAGACATGGATCCCTGCAACCAAGTTCCTTTTTTATAACTCAATATTTATCTTAGAAGAAGCTCTATATTCTCACTCAAAAGATTATTTACTTGTATTGAACCCTAATAATTAAAAATAAATGGTAATAGGACTAACATCACTGAAGATATAACAAACAATTTTTATTTTGGTATTTTGCCCTAAACGGAAGTGTAAGTGGATATTACGAGTTTCCTAACAGGCTCAGAATTCTCGGTACTCTCAGCGTATAATGATGCTGATGCTTTAGTGGCGATACCGTCACAAAGATTTTCGCCCCAAAAGGAACAAAATCGTGTTTACAACATTGCATCTGTTAAGATTTTGCTTCGCGATTATGATAAATTGCAAAAAGTGCTAGAAATGTGAAGTAATAAATAATCCAGAATAATTTGAGAGTTGATAAAAAAAAATTCACAACAAAACGAAAACAAACGTTGGTGCGATATTAGATCCTTTAGATATTGTTCCCAGATTATGATAAATTGTAAAAATTCTAGAAATGTGAATTTTTTGTGGGGTAATGTCAAAAAAAAAGAAAAAAATGAATACCATTCAAACAACATGAATGTTCTATTTTTTGATATATTTGAAAGAGTTTCAATAGAATTTTCTTCAGTAAATTTATAAAGCCATAAAATAAAAATAAAAAACAGCGAATACGTTCAATTTACTAAGCTCAAAGCAATGGCACTCTACAAAGGAATAAAAACCTAATTAAATTCTGTACTGCCAGTACCAAAAGTACTGTCAAAGAAACAAAAAAAAAAATACTGAGGGCCTAGCACGAACATTCTCGATAGCTTTACTCACTTTTAGGTCCGAAACTGAACGTCAAAATGCCGTCCATTGCGTGGTTAGAAGCTGGCTCAGGTCCCCTTCTACTTAGCATTTCCACCTGTACTTCGTCATATAAACATATATGCACATAATTTAATTAAGAGTCAGGCTATGTATGTGTGTATAAGTGTTTTTTAAATAAATCACCAAAAACATTTTCATGTAAAATTGCCAAGAAGAGACCATTTATGGCGCACACTGTCAAAAAGTTATCAAATGTCATATTTAGCCAAGCTTCTGACTCTAAACACCTTAACTCTCCAAGTTTTAATGTCAAAAACTCTACACTTTATTCAAATATTGTATGGTTTAGCCGTTTCGCTACAATTTTCAGTTATACTTTAATTTTTACATTAACGAAACGGCCAAACAGTCATTAAGACCTTAGGAACAGATGACCGTGTATTTTTCTTGTCGTATCGATGGCGCATCAGATAGTTCCGTTCCAGAACTCAGCCACGCGAACAGCAACCTCTGTGGCTCGCATCAGTTATATCATAACAACCATGTATGATATGATATAACTGATTTAAGTTTCAGTAAAAATAATCGCGAGAGTTTAAAATGTGTTAAGAAGACCGCGTTTTTCTAGTCCTATGTATTTACATTTTTAATATACAGCTATCATTTTTTTCTACCAAAGTCCATATTAGCTAATGCTAAATTAAGTATTAACAAATTTAATTTTAAATAAACTAACATCTGGGAGTCGTTTGCTACTTTCTTCTTTACATTTATATTTCAACAACTTGCGATTAATTAAGTTCATTTTGTCAGTGCAGTATAATAAAAAATATCCCAAAGATCATGCTTTTGGTATTCAAAAATACCAAAGTTTTGCATTTATGTAAGCCCGAAAACAGTTAAAATCCAGTTTCTTCTAAATGATCTGTATTTATGAATAAACATTAATGTTTTACAATGAATGAAAGTAAACGTTCTGTAACAGTTTTTTTGTAGCTTTCGAATTGTTAACTTACTTAAAAAGTTACTAGAAATCGGTATAAAAATTGACATAATTTTTTTTAAAACCACTTAAAGATTTTCTGCATAGATCTTTAAGTGGTGTGTAGTTATCGCATACCGTGTGTCAGATTATGACAAAATCTATGAGAAAAGCAATTAATCTTAGTATTTGTGAGATGTTTTTTACAATGAATGAAATTAAAGGTTCCGTAACAGTTCTGTGTAGCTTTCGAATTGCTAACTTACAATAAAAATAGTAGAATTTCCGTATAAAAATTGACATTATTTTTTTTATTGCCACGTTGAGATTGTCTGCATAGGTTTGTAAGTGGTCTGTATTTATCACATACCGTGTGTCAGATTACGACAAAATATACGAGGAAAGCGTCTAATCTCAGTATTTAAGAATTTTTTTCTTTTTACAATAAATAAAAGTTAATTTTCTGCAACAATATTGAGTTGATTTAGTATTATTAACGTTTAAAAAAATAATAGAGTTCGGTACAAAAATTGGCATTATTTTTTTTAATATGAGAGACATTGTCTGTAGCTATCACATGCCATGTGTCAGATTATAACGAAATCTATGAGAAAAACGACTAATGACAGAATGCAAGAAATGTAATGTAAGGAACGCTAGCGAACGTTGGACTGAACTGGTTATTATCGATTAACTTTTGCCTCCAATCAATAATGATAACAAATTTATTAAAAAAAAAGGCCCAATTACACATATCACATAACATTTATACAAGCCAGCAAAAAACGTCCGCCAAATTCGGATGGCCTACTTTTTTAAGGCGATTGGAATATTCCGGACAATATTATATCACAGACTCTTTCTTTTTTAATTGTCGACATATGCAAAAGTATAATAATGTATAAAATTAGTTATTTTTGGTAATTATGCAGTTTGGTTACTTTTCCCAAAAATTCTTATTTTGTTGTTTTTTTTTTTTTACTGAAAGTTGTTGTTTGCAGTCTACTGAATGGTATTCCGTTGCGGGAGGCTGACATTTAATTTTGTAATTTTTTCAGGTTATGAATGCTACAATAGAGCATTTTGAAGCATTTCAACGTTATTGTTACATTATACACACACATGTACAAGGATTTCTATATGTATTGAAACAAAATAAAACCGCGAAACGGTCATCCACTTCTAACCTATTCGTAATATAGTTACGTTTCGCGCGGAATGTCAGACCCCCCTGACGGAATAGCACTCATTATGCGCGAAAAGAAATTATGACAATGCTTTTGAAGGTATGTCTAATATTACCATTTAGCCCTTTGGCGCAATGGGCAGTGACCCTGCCTTCCGATCCGGGGGTGGGTACGATTCCCGCTTCGAGTCTTGGTATATTATCTATACGTATTTCTACAAAAAAATATTTGTGTATAACAGGAGACTGTTATCTATATTACACAGGCATTAAGTTGTCTACCTTAGAAACAGACCTCCAAGGGTCATATAGACCTGTGTATATTTATTTATTTACATTCATAATTAAATTAAATTATCCAAAGACTATGACATTAAAATTTAGGTATAAAACATAAAATTAATCGAATAGTAAAAAAAAAAATATATCAAACAAATATAGATCATAGACAATTATAGCCAATCAATTATATTTAAAATATTATGTCACAGTCAATAATTAATTTAAATATTCTTTAATGTTATAGTAGCAATTATCTAACAAAAAATCACTTAGTCGTCTTTTAAAATTTGGTAAATTCATATTTAACATTTCTGGAGGTAATTTATCTTGCCGGCCCGTATACCGTTGAGCTATAGAGTGTCTCTTTATTATTACACTAGGCATAATCCATGGGATGCGAATCCGATTTTTTAACCAACTTTACTAAGCATCAGCTAAATGTTTATTTATTGAAATTACAACAATATAACAAGTAAATAGAATGAATATTGCAATGATTTTAGATAAACGTAAGTAGGGAAAGTACCTACTGGCTGTACTCAAATAACAAATTCAACTTAGAGGTCAGAAGGCCATCTTATTTTCATACGCCTCACAGGATGATCTGGAATTGTAGAGCTAGATTTGAATCTCGTGGGAGTAAAGTTTGTAATGGCTCAAAGACTTTACTCACGTTTGTGAGAAGACTAATCGGACGATAGTGTTCCGGGAGATCTCCTTTCTTCCCAGGCTTGAGCAACGGTACCACAACTGCACTCTTCCATGCGCTAGGGAAATAGGAGGTCCTCAAGCAAGAATTGAAGATGTTGAGCCGGAAGGCTTTGCCCCTTCGAGGTAACATCTTCAATAGGATGTAAGGTATATTATCTTGTCCTGAGGCCTTATTTCCTTTTGTTCGACGTAATCAAATATTTTTATGCCTTCCTAGTCACTATTTTCTTTAATGCTTTTCTATTTCTCAATTTATTTCATATATCCTTGTAATTATTCTTATTTTGTAATTATTATATAGAAGAAATACTATTGCTTTTGCATAGATCTTCTACTTCTGTTAGCGATACTATACTGCTTGCGAGCTTCAGGGAATTTTATTGTAACTTAGCAATTATTGTACACGGTGAAGGAGTCACTTGATAGTAAATACAATAGCTGCATTGGAGGAATCCGGAGTTTACAGTATCTTTAAGGCTACGTGGTTATTGCGTCGTCTGTAATGGTCTCCTTCTTTGATCAGTCAAAACTTCTATCATCGGTCGAAAATTCATATCTTTCTTTCATTGATTTAAAGATCACGTGTCAACATTTTTTAATTCAGGACCAAACATTCAACCGCATACATTGCTTCTGGGCGAATTACTGTTGAGTAGTGCCTAAGTTTAGCATTAATGGATATTGATTTCTTGTTGTTAATTTTTCATCAATTTTTTTGTTCACTCTACTTTGACACTGATTACTTTGAACTTTTGTTTTTTCAGTGATTCAATTAGATCATTTGATGTTTTGAGTTGCAGGAAAAAAACGTTTCGTGTTGAAAAAAGGTAGATTGTTTTTTTAACTTGAATTTATGCTATTTTGATTTCTTGATTTCGATCTATGTACGTTGATTAATGAGCGTTACGTGAATGTCGAGTCTAGTTGATGAGTCGAGTCTGATTTACTAATTGTATGTCCCCTCTCTCGGCATGTTGCTCGTAGGTCCTCGTAGCATAAACTTATTTCGAGAATATTTCCTTGAATTTCACTCCTCTGATCTTGTACTCCTCTCCTTTTCCAACTCTTTTTTGATGTTTTCTAAGTTTTTAGTTATCCCCTCCCTTAGGTCTTTGATTTCTTCTATTTTTCGTTCTATTTCCGTAGACACTTCCCTGCATTCTTCTAATTTTTTAAAGTTTTCTTCTATAACTTTCTTCAAATACCAATTTTATTTAAATTTAGTAACAATTTTATATCCACGGAATTCATTTATTAACTTGGAATTCTAAACTGCTTTTCATTTCCCACCATATAGTAAAAGAAATATGTTATTTTATTAGGAATGTATATATATAATGTATGTATGTTTTATTTACATTATGTAAAATAAAAGAATGGTTTTAAAATTCATTTAGTTAGATTTTTTTCAGTAATCGTATACTCTTAGATAATTTAAAAATACTTGATTCAGCTGTTTCATTTTTAACGGTTAATTTTAATGTTACAAATGAATTTGCTTGATCTTCTACATCATAATAATAATAAATCGTTCCAGGATTTGATGGAAGTAATGATTTAGTAGCTATCAATGAATCAACAGTAACACTAACTCCTTCTCCATTTGCAATCGTATCGCCATAGTTTTTATATGTTTTTTCAGCTGTGAAGTCTGCAACATTGATAGTAAATATCTTTTCTTCTACCTCTGTCTCTTCTCCATGGAGCTATTTGCGGCTTGCCACTGCATCATGGAAACCATGGTTCGCACCAAGGTGGCATTCGGCGGGCCACTCCAGGCCATCTATTTCCTTGCAAGGAACTAACATTTGTAAGAAAGACACATCTTACGGCCAGAGATCTTCATAGTCTATAGTGCCAACCGAAAATATATATAAATATAAATCTTTACTTCTACAATCGATGGCTAAAACCCATTTAAAATATAATTCTCAATTTAAAGTTTTGCATTTTTCTGGCTATCTGTAGAATAGAAATTAACTTTCAGAAATAAATAAACAAAATCATATTTATTCTGTTTATAAATTTTTATTTATGCATATTGTATTTGTACATGCCTCTAGGGCTAAGTTCTAATTTAATTATTTCAATTTTAACCATATATCATTTCGCAGACTGGTTCATTTGGAGTTTACTCATTCGAGTTAAAGATAAATACTTATGACCGATATGTTGCTACATTGCTGAATAATTGTGATTTTATCTTTCTTAATTTGGAGTTTGACTAGAGATATATCTGTATACAGAAAATCTCAGCCAAATACTGCTATTCGCGTAGTTTAGTGTACTCACTAGTGATTAAATTTGCTAGAATTCTTTGGAAAAGGGTTGTAAGGTTAGGCGTTTGAATACTAATTATTATTTTGAGGGTTCTATAGGGTGCGATAGTTGCTCCGCGTCAGAAGAGCCATCTTATTAGCTTTCTTCCAAGAATAGATAAAGGTATCTTAAATACTTGCGTAATCACGACATTTGTTAGGCATAATGTTAATATATCATAGAATAGAAGAGAAAAATCTTTTCTGCTATTGCGTGTTTGTGGGAATGACACTAAAAGCATTAAATAAGACGCAGGCGAATTAGTATAAAATAAATTATCTAATTATTCGTTAATCTTAACGCAAGTGAAACTGCGACGACAATATCTCGTAACTATGAGTATATATCGAAATATTTTAAAATGAACACTTTGGCACCTTTAAGCGTTCTCCTCCAGACAACCTTTGATTAGGTTAATCCTTATCTGAATTTTCAATGCTAGAATTAGTGGCGTGTCAGCCGCGTCAATCCAGATGGATTTAAGAAAACATCGCACTACTCGTGAGACAAAACAGTAGAGAGAAATTGAATGGAAGCAGTGGTGATAACTCAACGGTTCAAATATGGGATGATATTCATAGAAAACTTGGATCAAAACCCAAACCCGCTGGTCTGCACCAGAGGCTTCCTATCTAATGCCACTTTCGTGTACTGGATCAAATAATAAACCTCAGATGACCTCAGAACAAGTGACAGACATCTTTGTGCTCTAAATCTACTTATTTTCCGGCCCAGAACTTAGCCACATCAACTGCCCTGTCAGATGTAGTTATTTAGTCTTCGTGCCCTAACTCCTGCACGCAGGACCTGGTGAGAGATAGGACATCCTTTGCGTTGTACCGTATAAACAGCTCAGGTTGGTGTCATTTGTGAATCTCCACATATTTTCCTTACACCTTTAAACCTATGTTCGAAGCAATTAAGTGACTTCCAGGTTTCCCAAAGCAAATTATGGCCAGGTTGAAGATTCTCGGTGGGTGGTCCTATAAGAATCTCTCCCTATAAACCCTGTATCTTACTTCTGAAGCCTTCAATGTCAGAAAGTCCATGGACTTCACAAAACTCTTACGGCTTTTCAGTCTTTGATAAACTGAAATATGGCATGCTTTAGGTGATGTGCTATCCATCGTGAAAGTAACTTGTATTGTATATACTTCTTTTCTCCGTCAGCCCTTTTCTCGTTTCTGATTGAGGTCGACTACATACATATATTATATGCGAGATATAAAAATGTCACTGGAGTCTTCGGTATCGTTATTAATCTGCCGATTTCATTACATGCCGGATAATGCGGGCCGGATCAAAATATACGAGGGTGGGCAATAAAGGCCCCGTATTTTACGTTTTAACTGCTATTTCAATATTGTTTCCAGTAGGTAATATGTTTTAAGAGATAAAATTTATTGCTCGTATTGTAATAAATTATTCGCAATATTTAAATTATACGTCTGTATGGTTTTATGTGGATAAATAATTTAAAAACTTATATTCAGTCTCCATTCAAATAAACTCCATTTTTATATTTTATTGTAGTTTCTACAATAAACATCCATATGACATTCGTAATTTGTCTCTTAATAAAAGTAAAATATTTATTTAACTTAATCAAAAGTCATATCTGTTGTTAATTAATAATTATAATTAATTATTATTATTAATTAACATTCACGCGCGTCACGCTTTAGAACATCCAATTAACAGGCAACACCGTCTCCGTCGATAATTACAAGTCATTTATTGTTAAATACAATATATTATATATCTAAATAAATAAATAACATCGAAGTTTCTATTTATAAAGTAATACAATTTTATACTACAAATGTATCAAGAATTTAAAATCAATCTAAATTTCACCACCTTTCATACACACCTTACGCACCCAAGTATCCTATAGTATCATCATAAAAAGTTGATGTATATCTAAAGATGAAATAATTCCATCTCTTCGTAAAATGAACAAAGGTACCTAAATGATGAAAATATATGTTAGCGTCGTTTCTCACGATCTGTTTATTACGTAACTTATTTCACCCACATGAATTTTCTCTTCAAAATAATAATCTATATTTATACATTCATTCATTTTTATGTATTCAGTACCTAGAAAATTTATGTAACGTCATTAATTATTATGGGCAGAATTTACTTCTGAAATAAGAGTAACAAATTCGTTGTTTCCTATATAGCGCACGTGCATTTTTTTTTTAAGAGAAGATACAGAAGTTATATATATAAACAGTTATTGCAAAAAAACTATGAGTGAGATAAGAGACATTTGTGCGTTTGAAAGTCCTACAAATCCTGTATCTTCTTCCTTTTGAGTCCTTCTGGCACAGGTTTTTAAACTTAATAGAAGGTCTCCGCCCTTGTGAATATTGTAAAAATTTAAACAAATAAATTTTCATTTCATATTCTCCCCTATATCCGGTGTATCTAAATTATCTATATCTGTCTACCACATTTCATTTCAAAAGCTATCTCTTTCTATATCATTTTCATCTAAAATGCATCTGTCTTTCTCCGCTCACTTCATTCCAAAAGCATCTATTTTAATATTCCTCTTATTCGTAACCACTCCAAATTATATATTATCCTCTATGTCTCTACGTCCTATCCTCTCCCATGTTAATATTTTTTATTTTATTATTTTATTTTATTACGGAAACAATCGGAGCAACAAATTTTATAACACTAATAAAACACAGTGTTACCCATTAATATGTAGAAACATGTTAAGCCTTGTGAGGAGGTTGTGGCCTAATCAGTGGTCGGCATCTGCTAAATTAATAAGACCTTGTATCGCATACCTATTCAGTGAGCATTCAAAATTATTATAATACGATTTAAGTCAAAACGCACGAACTTACATCCAACATTCGAACAATAATCCCTGTTTACAAGCGTTATCTCGACCCCGTTATACAATAATCTTACTGCTGTAATTCCTTATCTTCAACGAGCAACGTCTTGTGACAATATTTCCATTTTACTTAGCCGATATTTCGGTAAGCGACACGTCATCAAATTACGACATATTAAATAACTGCATAAAAGTAATCACCTTGTTTTTTATTTCCAGGTACTCGCTGGTGAAATTTTAGAGTTTCTAGAGAGTAATAAAAATTATACCAAAATGGTCATCCATGGATTCTCTATAGGTTGCTATTTGTGGGGTGAAGTGCTAGTATTAATTGAAGCCAATAGAATATGTATAGATTTTAATCGACCAGCTTTGTAAACATTTTCGCTAATAAATTATGACAGGTCGGTGATTGATTTATTCCTAAAATATGATAATGAACGCCAGTCCAGAACACCGTCTTATCATCAGGAATCGGAGCGTCGTATTTTTTGCAATATTCGAATATTCTCTCCTCATCGAGAGAAAGCATAGCTTCGTCATCGAACATTACTATAAGCAATATAACAATGAAAATAAGGACTATTTTTAAGAACTTTATAAGGCCACCTCCGGCATTACCCGCTCTTGTGAGCCAGCTATTACCGCAATCATGGCATAGATGCCTTAAACGTGCCTTGATTAATTTTGATTCTTTCTTCATCAATCCATAGAAATAGCGGTTTGTTTACGGATAAGCCTCAGCATCATCCAGTCCTTGTGGTTTGGGATTCGCTATTGAAGAGAGAGTGTTTAATAGATTATTTACTATCACGATTATCTTCTTTTTAATAACTTTCTCGTTATTAATATGCAGTTCTGAGAAAACACATAAAGGTAATAAATAAAATTAAAATCTGTAAAAAATAAGAGGGTGTTTTTTTAATAAGACTTAGTAAATGGGTAGTAATTTACTTAAATATTAAAAGTAGTCTATCGCTGTCTCGCCCGTGTTTAGGTTTATTATTCTGTTCTTATTATTCGTATCATATAATATACTCTAAACTATGTATTGAATGCCTAATACATAGGTACCAATTTAGACCATAATTTTCCTCATAAAAAGCGTTATCGAACGCAAAAAAGTTTCGGCTTTGTATTTGTGTAGATTATTATAATGAAGTATATAATGAGAATTGACTCTGTGGGATATGAATACCCTCCTGGGGCTCACCCAGTCCCTATAAAGTGGGTACCCTAAAGGATAAACCTGATAGTTGAGCATGATCTCAGCCTAATCACTCATGTGCAGAACCTTGGGTTTAGAAACTGTATTGACCTAATGTTATTCATGGATTGTAATAGTACATGAGATAGTAAATAGAATTTAATATAAAACAAATCTTTCTTCTGATGGGAGCGGCGTAGTTCAGTAGTTAGAGTGATTAGTTATCAAATCAAAAAGGGTAACATTAATATTTGTTATAAAATAATAAATTATAATTTTAGTTAGTAGGGTTATACCAAGGATTAGATTCATGAGTAGCAGCACAAAGCGAAAAAGTGCTATGATTTGGAAGTTTTTATTATTTATTATTATTTTTTATTATTAATTTTTATTACATTTATATTTTAATTTAATTTTTTTTTATTCTATTATCAAAAATATATAAGTTGTTGTTAAAATGTTTTGGACAAACAGCGTACCCGCCATCATCGCAGGCTATCTGACGCAGCATTTGTGGTTGATCGACACCACGTACATATACGGTGGCGTAATCCTTACGCTGGCGACGTTGGCCATCGTGCTAGCGTTCATCCCGCGGTTAACAAAAGAAAAATAAAATTAACAAAATCATAATACTAAACAACCTGGCAGCATAAGATATAAAGAATTCGTCTTGCGATTTATCCCTGCAAAGCGAATGGTTATGGTCTACCTCTCATCAATTTATTAAAAATTTAAACTAGCAAACAAAATGAAAAATACTGACTATAATCGTTTAGTGATCATCGCAGATAAAAAGTGCACTTGATTCGAGCACATTCAGTCGTTTTTACGGTACATTGGTTTCTGTTTTTGCGCGTTTTGCGGTGTTCGCTTAACGTTTATTCAACGCTTTCTTCCATTTCACGAATTACCAAATTTTTCTCACTCTTAAATCTAGACATGACTGGCATTTAAAACTTATTTGACTTCTATCTTGTTTTATTAAGATGCTATTTTGTTTTCTAATACTTGAGGGTATTAAGGCTTTGTTTACGTTTCGGCATCAATTTTATAGAGGCTGAGTGTGCTCAGTCGCCGTTTTATTTTTAATAAGACTCCATTTTGTTTTCTGCTACTTGTGGATCTTAAGGCTTTGTTTATGGGTTTGATATAAATTCTATAGAGCCTGAGTGTACCCTATGGTCATTTTGTTTCTATAAGGACGCCAAGTTGTTTAGAGGTACTGGTATCCGGACGCGCCAAAACAATTCAGCTATAGAACCAAAAGGACTGCAAAAGTGGCGCTACCTCTAGCGAATGTTTGAACGTTTATTAAATTCTTACACATGTGCAAACAATTTCGCGAGTAGCAGAATAATTTTGTTATATTTTATTTACAAAGTAAGGAATGTAACAAGCGTGCGGGAAACACTCAAAAGAATTCACAAAGCTACCCAATTATAGAAACTTAACATAAATTTTACAAGCTTTAATATATATACAAAATGGCCAAAAGCGTGTCGAGACACGCTTACATAGAAGGGTTCCGTATCGGATACGCTTTAAACGTATTTGTTAAATAACTTCAAAAGTTGTGCGATTTCGTTCAGAATAATTTTCCTTCCAGAAAAGTTTTTAGCATGTTCTATCAACAATGGAAATTTTAAGTCTCTACGTCTAATAGTTTGGAAATGCTAGGGATAACCTTTCGGGGAGACAGACGGACGGACGGACATAGTGAAATTATAAAGGTTCCTTGTAATACTACGGAACTCTAAAAGAAAATACAATTTTGCTAAAAAGTACCCTTACACCGTTTAGTATATACCCATTATTAAGCCCTGCAACGCATCTTCTGGTGGTGCAATTGTCTATGGGAGTTGGAAACTAAGGCGAACCACCTGATTTACCACACAAAAATTACCTGCAATATATATATATTTTAATACATAAAAATATATAAAAAATGAGCCCTCAAGTGAGCGTCCTGCGCGTATTCCCTTTGTTATTACCAAAATATATATACAAACAAAATGTCACCTAACACGAAATTTTGATAACCGCGGGACACTCAAATACGAAATTTGGCAAGAAGGTAGTTTATTATACTTATTTATTTATTATTCTATACTATACTTGACATCCACTAACAACTAATTATTCGGTACAACCAGTTTAAGGAAACCTAAGTTTAATTTTACGCGGACGAAGACGCGGCATACGGCTAGTAATAATTAATACACTGAACAACTCAATGCTAAAATGCCCTCAACAAACCTTACCGAGGTCACATCGAAAATTAATTAAAACCTTAAACGCACAAAGGCGTTTATTACACCCCAGAAACCTCACTAAATGTCAAAAGGTTTTTTAATTGATTATTCGTTATCATAATGGCATTAATAATTAATTTATTTAAATATTTTTAACCATATATGGCGACTACCTTGACCCTCATCTCATCGCGGAAATGTCTGCCCCGAAAATGAAGCAAAAAAAGAAGCTGAAACTATACAAGAATAATAAAACGGAAAATAGTGAAATTACAGAAAAATATAATGAAGACGATATTAAAAAAAATAGTCTTCAAACCGTGGAGTATAAATTAACATTAAAAAAAAACATACATGGCGGCAACGTTGCGTTGAGGATTATAGTAGTTATAAAAAGTGAAGATTTGAATTTTTTCAGTCATTTTTTAAATAATCCATAAAAAATATTTTGTATTACTTTTTCAATTAGTTAATTTTCTTAACTTTTTGCTTAGACTGTTACCTTTACTTACAATACTATTAGGTTGATTAAGTTTCCGTACCTCCGGAGGAAAAGAAATAATTCTTACAGGATCACTTCGTTGTCCGTCCGTCTGTCTGTCTGCCTGTCTCTTAATACCGTTTTTCTCAGGAACGCATACAGCTAAAAAGTTGTAATTAATACCAAATACTGAGACGTACGGTCCTTTTAAGGTGTAAAAAATTATGGCAGTTTATGTCAAATTTCCCATATTTGCAAAGGGAACCGAAACTTATAAGGTATTTCCTGTTGACCTAGAGCGTTAAAATACAAGTTTAGAAAAATCCGGAAATCTTAAATTTGTAATTTTATAATAAAAAAAAACGCAGCGACTTTGTCAAATTAAAAAAAAATATTACGAGAAGTTTAAATCCTAAAATAACCTGGAAAATTATTATTTGATGGTACAAAACTCTTAGAAAGCGTATCTGGATCGCCCTTGCCGGGTTTATTTTTAATTTCCTTATATAACAACCTTACCGTGAATCGAAACCGTGGCTTAGAAGATTTCTCACCGCCATGTAATTAGCTAATTAGCGATACGCAAATATATTAATTAATATTTGCACCTGGGTATTTGTATTGCTAACTAACTGAGTCCCTTGACTTGGTTCGTTTGGCATAACACGCATCAACTTTTCACATTATTGTTAATCGCGACTTTGGCCGGGTTGGAATTAATCTATCTATACTTTTCTATGCTAATATATAAACCTGAAGAGTTTGTTTGTTTACTTGAACGCGTTAGTCTCAAGAATTACTGGTCTGATTTGAAAATTTTTTTCAGTGTTTGATAGTCTATTTATCGAGAAAGGCTATGTATCAACGCGCTAAAATTTTTCACCTAATTTTAAGCGGACAAAGTCGCCAGTAACAACTAATGGTTTATAAATATGTATATACTTTTTGTGCAGTTCTTTAGAACTTTTGTCAAAAGTGAAGAGGTTAGGCAATTCTTTAGAAAATGAGTAATCTGTCAGCGAAAGTTGTGTCAAAATCGGTTTAGCTCTTTTTGATATTAGCGGGACTAAAAAGACGGCCGGGCAGAACAAATACAAACTAGGTATTCGTTTATTACTAGCATATATACGTCACATGCATTCAATTAAGGATATTTATTTTGACATTACAGACAGACGCTTCAATTTTGTTTACATATCTAGAAATGTAGAAAAAAGTAAGTCTAGTCTATTTACATTACACAAATCTTTTGATCTGCGTACTATATGCTTATTTGAAACTATGTACCAAATTTATATTTTTATACCGGAGCCAGACATAGCTCAAAGTGTTTGTACATTTTTGACCTTGAAGTCTACAAAGTTCTACAAAACTTTGCAGAATAGCAGAGTTCCTATTAAAACAGCTTTATTGTTTATATATTATTGGGCAATGTGCTACAACACCACAAAATTTTGTAAGAAGGAGTTGAACATGTCAGGTAAGACTGCAACAGACTGGAAAAATTTCATGCGAGAGATATGTGCTGCAGATATCTTGTCAAAACCAATGATGATAGGAGGAGTAGGCCTCACCGTTGAAATAGATAAAAGTTGTTTCTCCAGGAGAAAATATGGACGTGGCGGAATGCAACACGAGCCTCTTTTTCCTGGATTTGAAGCTCGGAAAGATTTTTCTCCAGACTCATTGCCTTTAAACAACTCGCATCAAAGTCCTGCGTAGCTCGCTCAATCTGGGTTTCGAGCTCAATTCGATGTCCTAAAATAAGTTTTTCATGTGCCCGCGAATTAGAAAGCTTCTCAAGGTTTTCCGTTCGAGCAATCTCAACTACTTCGCGCTCATGGCGCACACTATTCTCCTTACGGGTAAGCTCATCGATGTGTTACGTTTTACGTTACGGTTATATAAATTAATTATTTTATGTTTTCGCAACTTTCATTGCTTACTATTTGGCGTACAAATAGAGCTCCTAAATTAATGCTAATTAATTAATCTTAAATTAATGCACGTCTGTATTATTATATTTTTAAAATAAATTCAAATCTTTTGCAGAAATTATTTTAATAATAAATAAACTTTTATAGTTACACATTATTTAATTACTCCTTTCTAGAGCAGGCGCTCTAATGTCAGTCTAACATCAACAACAAAAAAAATCCCATTATTTTATTTATTTTTTACATAGATACTTCTATGCAAAGTTATTTCTCTATTACTGCAGGAAGGATAATTTTCCCTGTATTTTTTCCTTTCAAGAAAAGCTTGCTATAGGTATTCTTATTTTCAAATAGTCATACTCAATAACAGAAATTACTGTAATTTTAGTTCTGTACTCTTACCTTTTTGAGGTTGCATTCTAAAGACACATCCAACCCATTTCTATTTTTATTAAATCATCTCAAGGGAATGGAAAACTTTTTGTTTATTACTCGGAAAAAGTCTATTGATTTACTTTCTATAAAGAGTGAACACGCTTTAATTTTATTTATTAAAATAACATATTTCTTATTTTAAACGAGTATTAAGTAATATTTATATCTTGTGTATTATTAATTTGAATACCGAAAATTTGAATAATAAAATATTAAAGTCAATAAAACCATTTATATGAAGATTTGCTCTTAATTACGGTTTATTTGAAACTTTTTTTCATCCTTCTTTTTACATTTACTTTTATTTTTGTTATTTAATTTAAGATATTATATTTATTCTTTCAATACCAAAGAATTTATCTAAACCACAAACAATGATTAGTATCAGAAACAAAATATTGAGACTTGAAAATTATTTATAAGACTATCTTACAATGAAGTGAAGTGGGTCATCAAAAGAAATAAGTATTAATTTAAAAATATGGAATAATTAAATCTATTGATAACTATTTACACACCAGCCCTCCTGTCCCAAAAGCCCAGCAATACCCCTCCAGCAGAACCTCGCCTGGCAGCTAAGCCAGCCTACTGCTGCTGCTGCAGCCCATGCAACTTTCATCTGACCTACTCGGGGCTTTAACCTACGAGGTAAGGACCCCACAATAAGCAAGTGAACATTTTCCTGGGGGTTTCTCATAGTGAAACAGGTCAGGGAAGAAGACAAAGAGGTGCCTCTGCCAGGGAGGCTTGGGGGACCTGAACCATAGAACATACTTCTGAATTTATACTCATAATTCATTACTATTAAAGAATTCAATCAATTACATATAAAATAACTATTCTTGTCACAAGTGTTGATTTTTATAGAATTTAATTTAACTTGCTAGATCCTGGTTATCGATTAAAAATATTAAATAAGAGATAAGTTGCAGCTATTAGAAGTTTTTTTTTTTTCAATAATAAAACAAAATCTAATTAATTAATGAAAATTATTCATAATCTAATTTTAACTTGACAAAACTCATGTCATATTGATTCCATTCGAGAAATCCCTTTAAACTTCTCGGAAGAAGAAACGCGACTTGCCAAATCCCATGTCGCAATTTAAAATTTTTCAGCCACTACTTCTACTGCTTTTTTCATACAAAGTGCGCCCACATATGGACTATCTAGAAAACAAGTGAAGTATACCAAACCAAGTGAATGCAGCATCTTCCTAATTCGGATTTAGGTTTTTTAATAGTATTACGATATGAAGTGCCCTGCCATACCACGAGTTACGAATGACGATATTGTAGGCAAAGAGATTAAAAAAGTATTATATGTAATTGTAGCCAACTTTTGAATTAAAGACTGTCCTAAAGATAAAAAATAATATTAAATTTGTAGTACGTAAGTAACGTTAACTTATTAAAAAAATAATAAGCCTTGTAATAAATATATTATTTCAATGGAAATTTTTCGTAGCAATAAGATTAATTATAATAAATCTGGGGCATAACTTGTGACTACTTTTTTTTAAATAAAAAGAAAACCGACTTCAAAAACAAAAAGGCGAGGAACTAAAAAGCATAAAATAAATAGTACTTTCAAAAAGTACTATTTATTTTCAGATGTGCTGAAGTCGGTGCAATCTGCATCCATTTAGCGGAGAACCTATTTGGCTTGGTACCGACTTCAGCACATCACTAAGTGTCTACTATATCGTATGAAAGTATTGAAATTATTGAAATAGTTCCATATCTAACAGTAATTTTTAATAAATCTGTTGATACAGCTAAGTTTCCACATTTAATGAAATGCAGCAAGTTAATACCTCTTTTTAAATCGGGAGATAAGAGTGATTTGAATAATAACAGACCTATTTCAATTCTCCCGATTCTTAGTAAGATTTTTGAATAAATCTTGCTTAATAAATTACCTTGCACATTTTAATGACAATAACCCGCTTCATAGTGACCAGTATGGGCTTACAAAAGGTCGCTCGACAACCGATGCAGCGGCTAGACTTGTAAAACTCATATATTATGATGCTTGCCTGTCTATAGTTAAAGTTAAACAGTACGTTAAAAACACGCTTATTCGTAAGGCGTATTATACAGTCGAATACTATATTAAAAATAAAACTGATCGGAATTGGGGCTCCAGTTTGTAGTATACAGTTAACATGCAATTTTGTAACAACTATTTTTAAAGAGTGGCTTACGAGTTTTTTGCTGATTCTTCTTGTGGCTCGACTCTTCCGACTCAGTGGTAGCTTTAAAAAAATTTGACGATTGAAAAGAGCTTGTAAAAGTACTTGAATAAAATATCATTTGAATTGAATTTAAATTTAACTTCCTACTGACATAGTTGAAAATTCGATATCAGTAACTCGTCTGTGTAACCTGTCTGCCAGGGAGAGATAACTTGTATTTTTTATCAGCGACAGGGCTGATAATACTAGCTATGTTTACTACAGAATTAATTTCTTGTTCATATAAGTATGGAACAGAGGTTATTTTGTCCTCAAACTTATAAGACATAAACGGTAAAAAAAAGAGATACATCCCACCGCCGAAAACATAATTTGAACAAAAATTAGGTCTCCTTTTGAGATAACCGAGTTAACAAGATTCATGACTTGACCGGAGGCGATTGTTATCTGTCCGTGGGCATTTTGTTTGTAAATAAGTAAATGAAACCAATTAATGAAGGTCTTAAGTCGAACGCACCCTATCTGTACAATCTTTTGCTGTACAAATCTTTTTTACATATTTATTATGACCCTCAATAAAAATATTGAGATGTTCTAGCGTATGCAGTGTTTCAATATTACATACATTGTTGAAAATAAATTAAAATATAGTAGTATTATTTTATTATACGTTAATATTTGTACAAAGTCCTTTCCAGCCTAGGGTTTAAAATTTAAATTATTGAATATAAAACGTTCGCCGGCATTAGCGAAGAGTTTCAGGGATAGAATATCTCCGTGCGTCACTCCTTGATGAAACTTTGAATTGGTCTTATCGCCTGTTATGATGTTATTAACTAAAATTGTAGCTGTGTTATGATAGATACCTCAAAACCTTAATTTGAAACTGGATTATCAATTTGAAAACATCGCAAGGTATATTCGGAATGGTCCGTCCAGGTTTCAATAAAGTTTTACACTGTAGCATATTCCACATAATTAAAATACAAAGACTGATTGTACTCGTGAATCTTCTGTTCAACAGTTATAGTGCTCTGGAAATTGAAAATCGTCAAGGTTTTGCGCGAATCTATTTGTAAAGGCTCCGGAAATACCTTCTCTAGACATGGCTCGGGAGTGAAATTGGTCAATGATTTTTAAATAGGTCGTAAAACCGATCTCTCGAGTTCACTAGCGGGTAGGTGGCGGCGTTGTCAATTAGCATCAGCTCTTCCCGCGGCGCGCATCTGATATATTCAGTTAATTAAAATAAAACCTACCGTCATACATTATTCACATGACATTATTAACGCGCTGTGTCCTCTTATCATCCGACGTGCAACAGAAAAAAAACTACATTGAATTATAAATTGTGGACGATAATTAGTATTTCTTGAGATCTTAATAAAAATTAACCATGTTAAGGATCTACAAAAAAAGTTCCTACATTTTAACAGCTATAATTATTTATTTTCAATATTTTTAACAGGTGTAGACTGTAGACGTTCCGAACTATTCTGCGCATTTATGTATTATTTTTAAACTAGTGACCCTTAAAACCATATTGTAGATCTATACCTTAAGTTTTAAAGATAAGCTGACAAACATGTTACTAACCCATAACAGATATATAAAATTTTTAACTTCTTTTGAATATGATATACCTATACCGTATAAGGCTATAGCATATGACGCATTACGCAAGTCTTTTATCTACCGTGTCGATAAATTGACAACGTAAACAAATCTTCAGAGTTCTTCGCTGTTGTATATACAATTTATAAAACACAACGATACCTCGTACTTTTTCGTTATACCGCCATCTATGATACATAATGGAAAACTTAATATTTTTAATTACGCACCGAAACTACGCCTACTTCGCGTCGTCTCATCATAAAATCCTCGCCATCAGGAAGATGCAGCGGTTGCTGGACCTTCTCCCGGAGTCACTCGATAAATGGAGGATGGCCGTCAGCGTAGAGAAGACGCCCGCACTTATATCGGGTCGCTATAGACCCATACGTCGGGTCCCGCTGCGCGGGCTGAATGTGGAATGGCAGCTCTCAGTCTGCTATCTCGGTAGCCGCATAGACCGGTCGCTAAACCTGAAACACACCGTATCACACGTTGTGGGACAGGCAGCGGCGGCCCGGTTAGTGCTACACCCCGTGCTCACTTCACGACTTCCCGTCGCCACAAGACTGTGGATCTACTCCACCTACGTCCGCTCGTGTGCGACCCACTCTTCCACTTCAGTAATCACTGGCTCCATATCGTCTCGAAAAGCTCTGCCATCGATTAAATATGGTGCTTTTGAGAGCGCTATTCTCAGCGCGGTGGAGAGGGGAAGGTACGAGTTGTGGAAGATGCAGGGGAGCGTGACAGGAGAGGTGGATGAGGATCTGAAGTGTGGAGAGGAGCATGAGTCACTGCAGGAGTGGGAGGCAAGACATCAGGCTTCAGAACTTAGGAGCTGCAGGTAGTAAGTAGTATTAGGAGTTTCAAATTTTGCATGAAGGTTCCTTTTAGAGCGTAACAATAAAAATGGGAGTTAGAAGTTTGTATGAAAGTCCTATGTTAAGCGCGATTGAAACCGCGATGGGGCGATAGTCTTTAATATATTAAATATGTTAATATATCGCTCACTTGCGACGACAATGTGATAATTCGAAAAATTCAAAATTTTTATTTTTAATTACATTTACCTTACTTTTACACAATTAGTTTTATAATTCGTGACACCCGGTGGAAAGACCTGGTCCTGGCCCTGTCTGTGGTCCTGGCTCTGGTCGGGTGCTGGTTTGCCTACACTCAGACCAGGAAGTCCCGGGACGATCTTGGTAAACTCATGAAGGACCTGGAGGGACTGCAGAGGGCGGAGCAGAGCCTCATGGACCTGCAGGACAAGTGAGTCACCTTTACACTCACATTTTGCTAAAAGTCCTTTTGTGTCTCTTTAGTGCAGTCTGTCCCGAACCACTTTGCTGTAAGGGTTGTACAACTTGTAACAATGTGAAGTACCTGACTACTTTAGAGAGAAAAATATCATCAAACCTGTCTACTCTAAGCCTTCATCTCTGGATTTGTTCAAACATACATTAATGTTGAAGCAATTTAATTTTTTAGTACACAAACCACACACAAGGACAGATAAGCATTAGCAGAGAGTTTAGAAATCTAACACATCCAGAAAATTTTATGCCTTGAGAGAAAAATTCACCTTCTGCCTTTCCAGCCTTCCTTACTAATTCTATAAAACTGAAGGTAATTATGTCTGTCTGTTTGTTATCGTTACAAGTGTAAACCGTTGAACCGATTTGGGTGAAATTTATATATAATTATTTTGGATAGAATATTTCCTGTCAAATTATGCGTTTTCCATAAACACCCTTTTTCCTTATTTCTCTTTATTTAAATATGAAACTAACTTTTTCTTTTATAATCTAGGTATCCTATACTAATATTATAAAGACGTAAAGTTTGTTTCTTTTGTGGTTAGACATGTTATTCTGTTAGTTAATGTGTTCCCATCGCCGCAAATCTGTGATAAACAAATTCCTTGTGACCAGGAGGGTTAGTTTATTGCTGCCTTTCCTATCTTGTTTACGATCTTACATAGGGTGGTAATGCCATAAAGGCCTAAGTTCTTGAAGTGTGAACACCAGCAATATCACGGGGTTGAAATACTGAGCCTGCCTCATCAATGGAGGTTTACCATGCTGTTTTTAGTAGTCATTTCCACGATTTCAAAGCTAAAGTCTTGAAGCTGCAATGTCCTTGAAAGTCGAGCTCAGGCGACGCTTTAAGTCACTTTGCAGCTGCTTTGACCCTGTTTCCTGGAGTTTTTTGGTTTTACTCGTTATTATATGTTATAAATGATCATATCTTGGCGTTTTGTTTGTGGGTTTCTACAGTTTTTAAATGCTATTTCGCAGATCTGTCCAAACAGCGTTCATTTCCAGATTGAATGGATGCGCGCAACACCAGGGTGAGGTCCGCTACCCTTCCTCAGAAAATTCATGGATCCCACCACTGAGTTAGGATTATAAAATAATAGTAAATTAGACAAATTTATCATGAATGCTTAAGATTAAATAAAAACCTTTAATAAACAAAAGGAAAAAAACTGTACAAATAAATATTATTTAATGGAGGCATCGCCAAAATTGGAAACAAGACTAAAGAAACACATGGTTAATACTAAAAAAAGTTAATAGTTCACCAGTGACAAACCACTCTGACAGATTAACTAAAATAGGTTACACAAAACCGCTTCTTCAAACAAATGTGTATAGAAGGGATACAAAAACTTGAACTTTTGACAGTATGTTATCTCTACGACCGCACTTGAGGTTATGATTAGCAATGTAGAATATGCTAATTTATTACATTTGTACAAAGTATTTGTATTGCGATATATCTTCAACAAATTACCATTTTTTAAATATCTTTTTCGTCATTATCATGTCCCATTTCACAATATTATTTTTGCATCAACTGTGCCCTTGTTTTCCTGGGCCCTACAAGCCATTTGATCAAGAAGCAAGTGTTCATTGGACAAAATAATCTACCTTCATATATTCATCATAGTCTGACAGTTGGCTGACATACTCCGAGAGCATGGTGGCATCATCTCTGGTTGTTTTCATCTCTATGTACAGATTGTCTTCTCTCTTCACATCATCAGGACTTGCTGCAAACAATCATACTATCAATCAATACTCAAGGTACAAAATGTAAGAGAAATCATTAATATATAAATTTATTATATAGATAGTAAATGATTATAAAAGATTTATATATTACTATTATTGGCCTTAAATACTATAGGTTCTTTCTCGTTGTTTTTATTATAAGTACAGAACTGTGCAATCAATTTCCTTTCTTTAAACATGAAGTCTATGTCTTATGTCTGTGCCTCTCTATAATACTGGAGTCGAATATATAATGGGATGCAAGTCTAGAATTTGGCGCTGACTTCGTAATTTCACTTTGACTCAACTATGTGCCAGCTAAATTCAAATGCTTTGAAAAGCATTTATCAAGTATTTTGAGTAAGACGTATGTCTTAGTTGAAAAGGTTTTTATTCCATTAAAAATCAAACCTTATATATTTTGAATTATCAACACAAACGTAGTGATATTTAAATCTTTATATTAATACGTGAAACGAAAACTTTTGCTACTATTTCACGAAAATTACGCTAGCGGAAAAGTATCAAATTTGGCAAAATTATAGTTAATAAAGAAAATTGTGTGCGAATGATAATATTTTTATAAAATATGCATTATTAGTACATTAAATTATTTTAATAAAACCTTACAGTGGATGGCTTTTAATTCATATACAATTCGATATAAAATTATTTTGATAATTCAATTCTCCCTGCCCGTTGACGCTGTGAATATCGCTCTGACCAACAGCATTACACGATCAGAAAAAAATAAATAAAGGATAATTAAAAGCCAGCCACTAAAAGTTGGGAACAGTACGCTAGGAGGGTAAAGAAAGTATTAAGCACATCAAAATAATTACCCTATTGTTAGTAAGAAAACAATTCTGCCGTTTCCATGAGAGGCGAAAGCCGGTGATTATTCTAAGGGATGTCATATTAAGCTTACGTAACGTACTAATCTTTTAAATTAACAAATTCAGTGTCGAATAAACCCCACTTTTAATTAAATTCGCAGCGTTTCCAGCGGTTTCCTTAATTTCGGGTGGTCCTGGAAAACAAGCAGAGCTTGTCAGAGATTAATGGCTCGAGTCGATGCTCTGGGGCCGCGGATTTGCTTTGACTAATCCGTTACTGTTGGTGTCATCCGTTCATATAAATTATACTGATGTCTGATTGCTTCATTAATACTGACTTTTGGATAGTTTAGAGCGTGTTGATTGTTGGAAATTGTAACCTAGTAGTTAATGGCTTTGCTTGTCTTTATGTAGATTTATGGCAGTGGATTATTGTTCCAGCAGTCTTAACCAATTATGGAATTCCGGGGCACAAGAAAAGGGAATATGAGGCATCTAGGAACAAGACAAATATAAGTTCAAGTAAGTAATGTTCATGGATTCGGATCTTCCTTTTTATCTGTCCGATAACTGGTCAGATTTAATACGGGTACGCGACGCCGGACTACCCCCGCCGCTATTGTCGCTCACTCTATATGATCCATCACAGTAGTATCCGCATCGTTTTTATCCTTTCCATCTGCCTTTATATTCGTTTACTCCATCCCTTCTTTACTCCTATCTGTTTACCTGATTAGAAGTAGCGCCACGCTTACAGGCCTTTTAGTCTACATCCGAATTAATTTGACGCATCCGCCGTTAATTTAAAATCAGTGTAAAGTGGCGGCAATGCTGGCACGTCAAGTTATGGTATGTTTGTCGCTTTTCGTTTGGTTTGTGAGAGATTCAGGTGGCCTTAACTCCTCTTTAAAGGCCGGCAACGCATCTGCCAGCCTCCTAGTGGTTCAGATGTCTATGTGTATCTAAATCGGTACATGGCAGACAGCAATCAGAAAAAACCAGGACGCACCTAATTGCTTTATTAGCACTTATTAGTGGTGTCAACGCAAAGTAGTTATGTTTCTTAGCAGGAGAAATTCTGAAATCCTTTTTTGTAAGTGTAGTATAAGTTCAAATTAACGTAAGTTACCAGATTCTCCTAGTGGCAGTAGTTTGAATGTTTCAAACTAATACACTTGGAAGGTACAATAATACAATATGTATCGAGTTTGCAGCGAGTTGTGGAGTGCAAAGTGGGGGTGTTTAAGAATTCACGGGGGCAGTGGCCAGGGGCGCCGGTCTGGTGGCTCGCTCCAGCTCCTGTCATTGAATATTAATTTACGGAGCCGGAAATTGAGTAATCAGATTGAGCAACACGACAGTTCTCGTACCGCCATTCTGGGAAGCATAAGATAAACTCGTTCGAATATATGATGTAAAGCGGTGAAAATTTATTAAGGAAGGTTCCTTAATAAATAATATACTGAGTTTTTCCGTTATGAGATTATCCGTATAATGAGATTTTCCGTTTTTTTATGAGGGGTTCCCTTTCAGGGACCAAAAACTTCACGCTGTAGAAGATCACGTCTATAACTGCCAACGAGCGTAGGGTTATCAACGCTAGATGATCTTTCAATTGACTTCAATAAAGGAGGTTCTTAATTCGACAGATTTTTCTACTTCAGAACTTCCGACTGTGGGAACCCGAAGTTGATGATTTTTTTATTTGAAAGCTGCTCTGGTGCTGTGCTGTGCCAATTTGATCCGATTGTGACAATTTGAAGTCGGCTTTTTTTTATAAAGAAACTGCTATAATTTTATAACGACTTAAAACTAACTAACATATCTAGCTATCGCTCAGTAAAGGTTAATGCGCTGCACATATTTCTCCCTCTTATCGCTAACACGAATGCAGTATGTAAAGCGCAACTTTACTGATACCATCTTGCATTGTACCCGACTACCATCGCTCTACGAATAGAAATTATGTAAGAACTTCTATACATATATGTATCTTTATGTATAAAGTATATCTTTAAAATAACGAGTCTGTATATAATGATTTTCTCGTACTTACTACTTGCCGTGCGGGTGTCGGGTGCATCGCGTTGCAGAGGAAGGAACCACCAAAAATGAGTACTTAGCCTTTTGATTACCTTAGTGTATAATTTATATTTGAAACTTATATAAAATAGAATATTAAGGTATCTTACTTTAATGACTTTAATCTTCTTAAAAAACAAAACACGATCGTTATCAGCCTATCAATTTCAGAGAAAACATAATCCCGATTAAGTATTTTGTGCAAAATACTGCTTAAATGAGTTATAATATTTTTTATTTGTTTATCATAAAACGTTGCTAACCAATTAGAATTTTTACGTCCCTTCCGAAGGACGGCATAACTATGGATTGCTTACTCCCTTTTAAAAAATCTGAAGGCCTGTGAACCCCGCCTTCTTGGGTTTAGTAGGTTGTTATGCTAACACCACTGGTGACCCTAACGTCTGTATTTTGCATTACCTAGTGTACGAGTATTTTAATGACTTGAATTTTTCTTTTTACTTTGTTTGATATTACAAAGAATCTCTCAAAAATAACTAAAAATAATCTACTTGAATAATTATTAGACATAACTCGTAATCTATCAGTTTTAATCCTGTCTTTAGACGTGGTTCATATGCCACAATTGTCCACAGTTAATATTTCCGCATTTAGCTCCGAGTCTGTCTTTAGCATGTTGCGATATGCCGTTACGTTTTCAATGTACTGAGCCGCGTGTGCCTTTGGTCTAATCGTAAAACGCAAGGTTTAGACATTATTCATATAAATATACAGCGGCCAGTTGCATTTGAGTTGATTTGGCTGGTACTGTGTGCGTAACCGATGGTTTCTGGTTTAATTTTTTCGGACGTGGTCCTAGAAGCAAGCGATTAGGAGCCAAATCAATTAAACGTATATTAATAAAAATAGTCTGTACTGTCATTGAAATAGAAACGTTTTAAGCAGATTTAAGTTGCGTACATTAAATTTATTTCAGTATTTATTTTGTTAAACATTTCAAATCTTGATTTAAAATATTGTTTACCAATATTATGTATTGCAGCGCGGTATTTAGCGTCTGGTGTCGTATCTTTATAAATGATGATTTAACACATAGAGAGAGAGAAAAACAAAAACAGATAAGAAAGTTTGCAAGGAGTGAAATAGAAAAAGGAAGTGAAGTGAAAATAGGCTACAGTAAAGTAAATATAAATGGGGTAGAGTGGCGTTGGAATGAAACCAGCGAAAAAATGGAGAAGATCAAAAAAGCAAAAAACTAGAACAAAACATGCAAAACAGAAACAAGATGACGAACCCAGCAAGGACAAAGGAAACGATTTCACAATAAAAACTTCTTGTTTTTATACCCATTTAGTACCATAAAACTAATAAAATATATTATTATTGATTGAAATATAATGTTTTAATAATTTATAATAAAAAATTAATTAATCTATTATTACATTGAAAGGATAGATTCGTACAGAAATAAGAGACATACGGAGAGAACATCTGAGTCTACATTTTCTACTTGAGAGATTTCACATTTCCACCTCGAGGGCTGGAAGGGTGTGAACAAATCCTCCTTTGTAGACAATTAAAAACTGTACGAAGTAAGTATGATGTATATTCGGTATAAGGAGTTTAACAAAAGGAAGTAATATTGAAGTGATGTGACTGTGAAAGTAATTAAGGTAAGTTAGGTGATATACAGATACAATAAAACATATACAGAATTCAGTAAATAAGCAACTAACATTTCTTTCTATTTTTTAAATAGACATATATACGAGGGTAGTCTAAAATGTTTCCGACCTTAACGTGAAGATGGCAGCCGTCGTACATTACACGTAGCTCTACAATAATATACATACTTACGTACATATATAATAATATAAAGTGGTTTATTTTACGCGTTCATTTTCAATTCTAAACTAATGATACACCTAATTTTAGTAAAGGTCTTTTGTTATTGCTTTAAGTTTCTCCTTTGTTCGACAAAAATCTTTACTCAAAGGGGTTGTTTGATAATTTCATGCTTCAATTGATAGGACCACAAGGAACTACATTTTTCGAACTATCTCTCGTGGTTTTTTATACAAACTTACAGTTCAATTTTTCACGTAAGATTAAAACTAAAGCGTTATTCTTTATAGGGTGTTTCAATAGCTTTGTATTGCAAACAAAATTCTTACCGTCATTCGACGGCTGAGTCAACAGAACTAAGATAGAGCTGCTGAGATCTCAGATACGCCACGTTGTAAAACTATTTCTGTAATCGTGTTTGGTTGTTGTGAAGGGCTAAACTTGATGTATAGTTTCGTTATGGTTTGTAAGGGGATAGTTTTATAGAAAATGCTTATTATGTTTTTATTATTAATAATTAACTTTATTGATTAACAAAGGGAATCAAAATTCTTAACCCCCCCCTCTCCAAAATTGAGATTATGTGTTTCAAGATAAATAGGAACAAAATATCTCATAAAAATTGAAAGAAGAAATTGTAAATTATGATGAATCGTTCGAATCGATAATATTCAAAGTACGTCTTCTTATCATTTTTCTTGTATCATTGTTTTGCGCGAGTTTACTCTTACCTGACACAGATGTTTGATAACCTGACTAATGATGATGATGGTGGTGGTGGTGATGGTGGTTTTGGTGGTGGTGGTTGTGGTGGTGGTTATGATGAAGATGACTGAACTCTTTCTTAAATGCAGAAGTGGATTATACTGTTTCGCTTTTATAAGGATTAAGCTGTCACACAAATCTGCTACGCATTAATTTATTGCGTCAAATAAAACTAAACCTTGCCTAAATCCGCGAATAAAATCGAGGTTATTAAGTAAGTAACAATTTTTTACTCAAAGGATATGCTTAGCTATCCAACAAGGCAATGCTACTGGCATTTTGGCTACCCCATGGGCCAAATTATAACTTTTTTTTTTAAATTTTACTCAGTTTTTAATTTTTAAAAAGTTGTACAGTTAGTTTAAGACGGTGTTTAGTTTTAAAAATTTTGTTATTTAAATTCGCCTTAACGATGTTACTTTCTTAATTAATTTTAATTATTAGTTTTTATACTAATAAAAACAATATATAGTAGCTCTTGTGAAGTTTACATCCTGATGATACTTCGAATCCTAGTAGTATCTTTGTAAATTAGAATCAACCAAATAATTGACTTTTATTCTGAAGTTTTATGCAACTCGTGAAAGAAAGGCCAAAAAAAAATCCACAGAACACGCAATTCAATTATAAAATGCCCTTTGAGCAGTTATAATGAACCATTAACAAGGTTTTAAAGTTTCATCCTCACAGTTGTAAAAACGGTGACTTCGAAGCGGCATACAATAAAACATTCGAGACAGTTTTATTCCACTAACGCCGTGTTAAATTGTAACACAGTAAAATATAGCTAAAGCAGTTTTGTGTTCAAAAAACCGTTATTTTGTCTATTTGAATAGCGTGTACAAACTTTGTTCTGTCATAGGGTTGTCCTAATCTAGTGCCAGGGTCCGCTTACATGTGAGACGATGTGACTGTGGGCCAAGTTTAGATGACGGACTGCCATCTAAAGTCATCCCCGGAATCCCCACATTCTTTACAATATCACGCAGTGAAATTAATCGGGACCCACTATTTACGTGCCTTCCGAAACACGGAAATTTGATTAAACAGTGTTACGATTCTTCACCCATCTATCACCCGGTCCCGGTAAGGACTGCTTAACCTATTGATCGACTCAAATGCTGGCTACTGATTAAACTACTACCTCTTTAGAAATCCTCCTTGTATCTTTTTACTAGTTTAATCCCGGTCTATTACCAGAACCCACTTATATTGCTGAGGATTTAGTTGTGTAGCGAGTTAAGATGGCCGACGGCCGTCTGACGTCATCGCAAGAATCCATATAATATCTACACTACGACACGATTAATATCACTCAATAACATTAAACGGGACCCACAACTTTACGTACCGCCCGAATCACGGAGGCGCATGTATATTTGAAAACCAGTATTGTAATGGTTCACGCATCTATCACCTGGTCGTGGTAAGAACTGCTTAACGTAGCGATCGACTTAAGCGTTGGCTCCTGTTTAAGTTACTACCTCCTCAGAAACCCTCCTTGTATTGCTATTTTAATTTAATTTATTTTTCAATGCAATGAGACACTCTGAGGTTGAAAAATCCCGCTGTACAAATTATGTATACTAAAAAGTTGTTTGTAAATCATATTTTTCTATATATATAATTACAAATAATGATCTCATAAGTAAGATTCTAGAATATTCGGCTAAAAAAACTTAATTAAATACTCCACTTCTATGTCTGTTCTATATCTGTTACCCGCGACTTTGTCCGCTTTAAATTAGTCTAAACTTTAGTAGATTCAATTTTTCTGCGATTAATAGGAAAGCCTATATAAAATAAGCTATCTACCTCTGAAAGGTCCATCAAAATTGGTTTAGTCGATTCGTAGAATACCTGTACAATAAATAAATAATAACAATAGATAATTTCGAACCTCCTTAGACCCTCTTAATCAGGTCGTATTGCAAAATTCGTTCTTAACGAACGCTTATTTACTAAAAACTACCTACATGGCGAATTTCATCTTTGTACGCCCCGCGGTTTTCGAGAGTTTGTGTAAGGTGACCTTTCGCATTTATGCATATTGATTAAATCCTGAAACAATTCTGTTTCCCCTCAGCAAAACCAGATGAAGCTAGATTCGTTTCAGCAAAAATACGACGATATAATGTCTTCGAGATGTTAAAGTTAACTTTTTACACATCGTCTTACTCGTGTGTCCTTCATAAATGTTAGAGTTCCCTCATGGGATGCTGCGAGCAGATTTCTCATGAATATCAAAATATGCATATGTATTATGTTTATACGCAGTTGAAACTTTGTGCCATATATTACGTTACAATACGTGTATATTGCAATCTTAATGTATGCTTAGTTATTTAAAAGCCTAAATGGTTAAACAGATATGTATAAGGGTCAATTTAAATCCAAAAGATGATTGACTTCATCTTCAGATGTTGACATACTTTCTACAACCTGTATTTAGAACTAGCTGGGTCCAGTGACATCATCTGTGTAAAATTAAGCTTGCAAGACCTCTTTGATTCTACCGAAAAATCCTTTCTTAACGGATGTCTACTGACTATTAACTACCTCCCCTGCCAAATTTCATCTTTGTACGTCCGAGGATTTTGGAAATTTTGTGATAGGCAACCTTTCGCTTTTATGTATACTGTTAACGGTTTCTAGACGAAAACGGGGACCTCCATAGAGGTCGTGAGCTCCAGACGATACGTAAACTCTTAAAGACCTCTCGGAACGGTACTTCGAGAACGCCCACAGCCATCCCAACCCTTTAGTTGTCGGCTCCTGCAACTACACGACCAATTCCCAAGCTCCAAAACATTTTAGGGCTGCAGCTGAAACTCAGCGCTGCCGGGACTCGCTGAGCTCACGCCAAGTAAGACGAACCTCGTATATTTTATATTCACCTACATGACAACGAACCTCAGTGTGCACTGTGATAATATTTGTGATACTTTCTTAATAAAACTATACGAGTATGTATAAAAAAAAAAACTACATTTTTCCCTATTAGATCTGTTATATTTCTTTTCTTTTTTAAAATCATTATCTATACATATAAAATGCTTGGTCCTGAATGACTGATGAATACACAGCCTAAACCGCTGATCGTAAAAATTTCTCATACGTCAAGATATGTGAACCTGTTGAGTTTATTCTAGAGAGTATTGAATTATTTTTTGGACTTAAAAATCCCGTTTAAACCTTTCGGCATTTATACTTACTCTATGGAGAGTGGCGTAGCTAAATACCAGCTGTGACAGATAAATTATTTATTCTGTCGATAACTGTGAATCGACTATTTGGTTTCTGGAGGCCTTCCAGGGGCTCATCTAGCCCCCTATGAAGTAGATGTCTTCAATTATGGGATTTATTGCTTGGCGCTACAGCCCTAGGCGGGCCTTGGCCTCACGCAGAAGAGTTGATCATTGGAGTTTGTCCATCGCTTTTCTACGCCACCCTCTTAACCCTAGCTTTTACAGATCTACCTTCACATTATCCCGTTACCTTGGACTAGGCCTTCCTCTCAATCTGGTACCATCCTGTCTGTCGTTCATCATCCTCTTCGGCAACCTCCCGTTCGGCATCCGTTGAACATATCATAGCCACCACAACATATCTGTTGTTCCGCAAGAACAGTTTATGAGACATGATCTATTCGTTAATACAAAATTCCTTTTGTATGTACTTAAGATACAATAGATTTTATTGATTTCTCACACAGGAGAAATTTACTGGTTACAGCAGTTCTTCAAAAACAGAGAGGGGAGGCATACAGTAAGAAATACTGTACTGTTCAACACGAAGGTAAAAGTGCAAACAAGCTGAGTAAAAAATAGACAATTGTGAGCTAACCTACGCCTCCCTTGTTTAATTTTCAGATACGTAGCCTTGGCCTTAGAACGACGATATATTTTTTAATAATTTTGCACTTTAATAGTTTATATGTATAAACAATAATGTTTGAGCCATATAAATCAATAATTTTTTTTGTACACAATAGGGTTTTGATAGCACTTGATGAAAAATAATTACATTTATTTCCATCAATAAAATACTATTATTTCTTTACGTCTCTTCACACCACAATTCCCTTTTGCTTAAACTATATTGAATCAAAATTACAACAATTTCCTGACCATTATATTTAAATCGTTTCTTTGACAAATAAAAATCCAAGCAAATTCCGATAGCTGGAAGGAAATACCGTACATTTCGTAGCAAACTGTTGACTTAACTATACATTGTGCTGGACCGGCCAATCGTTACGTCAATCAATACCAGATGTTGTGAGCGTAAACATTTTATAACTCAGACAACTTCAATTCCGAGAAATAGTTGTGATATTTCTTGAAATTGTAGCTTTTGATAAGATTATCTATCAGTTTATTTATCCACTAATTTATCTGTTACGTTCATTTCGGTTTGAAAGAGACTTAAAAGTTATATTAGATTTTTTTTTTAAATCTGTTATTATACTTTTGAAACATCTTTACTTTGTATTAAAAGTAATAATGTACTAAAATATGTCTTTTGCAATATTATGTAATTTAAAAGGTTGGTTTTAGGATAAATCTGAGATGAAAGAGGCGATAGGACATTTTTTTATTTTTATTTATTATTTGGTGTATAAGCCGTGCTGCTGGTACTTCCAGGCTGTATCCCGACACTCAGAGTCTGCATCCTCAAAGGCAGACGAACACCGGCATTATAATCTTTTGCTTCGCTGTCTGCTGCTATGGAAATGGTGTCTGTATAAGCATCGTATGTGGTCTCATTCAAAGCAAACTTATTATCGCCACTGATTCCGATCAGTGGTACTAAATACTCTGTGTCACCGACTTTTTGGGAAAGCGGTATTCCCAAAACATAGTC
>JANCMC010034985.1:0-126686 GCA_024363005.1 Charaxes varanes
CCATGGCGTCTCGGTGAGATAGGGCTTTAACTTGCTTCTTTTGGAGTCACTCCGTCTGATTTACTTTCTAGACTGTTGAATTATTTTTGTTTGTAATATTTAGTTAAACACTCTTTTTTCACTGAAAATAAGAATGTACTAATTAATAATGTGTTCTTCTTCTTCAAGTGCCGTCTCCTATCGGAGGTTGGCAATCATCATGGCTAGCTGTAATTTGTTGACAGCTGCTCTAAACAGTGATCTCGAACTTATTTAGATACGGTTAAAGCAATTTACTCCCAAGCGTCTTCATCATTCAAATAATCCACATGCGTACAAGATCAATCTACCACCGGGAAGTCTCACAAACCGAATGAAACGCGACAACAATACCATCACTTGACATGACAGCATTGCCGCCACTTCACGACGATCTCAAGTGAGAAAGAGGTACTGGTACCCGGATGCGCCGGCCAAATTTGGCCACAAGCGTTGCGCTACCTCTAATTAAATATACCTCTAAGAGATATACTAGATGCTTTGGATAGTGAAAAAAAATATGTATATACAAGACTATATGACGCACGAATGACTGCACGTAAGATAGACAACTGAATGCCTGTGTTATAGGTAATAGACGCCTGTTAGAAATAAACATCTTTTTGTAGAAATATTTAAATACATTTGTACTTATAGATAATAAACCTAGACTCGAGGCAATAATCGAACCCACGACTCCCGGAGCGGAAGGCAGGGTCACTATTTACTGCGCCAACGGGCCAGCCCCAGAACGTGCTAATTGTTTATATGAGTTACCAAATCGTGCCAGACGCTAATAGATTTTTGGCCCCCCTGACATCTATTAATTTCGTAGAAATATGTTATTCCTGTCTGCCAGGCGCGAATTCACCGTGATGGGCACGATGAGCATGGCCTCTACCCTAATAGACATGTGACGTCACACTTTCACGGTTTATTGAGATCGAAAGCCTGATAATATTATATCCAATATCTTAACTACAAAAAACAATATATGAAAGTCATATATATAGATATATCCTTTTAGGAATGCACTATATCAACCATAAGCAAGTTTATTCGCTGACTCGCATTTGGTCATAAATAGAGAGGCCCACCAACTTTTTTCAAGGTTGGATCCGCGCCTGCTGTCAGCGAAGATCAACGGCAGATAAGAAAATACTAGTTTATACGATATTTGTAAGTGTAAATTGCAGCTTTATACAATTATATAAAGGATATAAAAAATATTTTCTTTTTTTCCAAATCTTTTCAGTTGAAAGACAATTTACCTTTTTGAAAATTTAAAGTGTACCTTTAAGAAAATTAAAAATCTTCTAAAATTGGCAATATTTTAAATTGACCGGAAGCAGTTGCGTGCTTGTAATAAATAAGTTCGATATAGAGATTCCAAATTTACCGCTAAAATGGTTTGATATAATTCAAGTTAAACTCTCTTAGAAACCTGTTTTAACTCCTACGGTATATCAGAGTGGAACGTGAAAAAGATAAACAAAATAATGTATTCCGTATTAAACATTTCTGTCAATGTAAATTATGTTGACGTTTATTGTAAAAGTAAAAGTAGTTTCTTATAATTCTTTTTATGAACGGTTTTGTTTATTGGAAATTACTTTAGGAAGTTTTGTATTTCACCTGTTTAATATACCAATAGGTGTGTAAAGAAAAGTGATAAACAAAAATAGAAACTTGAGAAAAATAAGTAGAAAATAATAAGAAGAAAGCCAATGTTAATAAGGTTTAAATTTATATTATTTAAGGATATTAATAATAGCCCAGGTAAATAAAACTCTAGAGTAAATATAGAGTGTAGGGCTATCGTGGAAAGTACCTTACCTCCAGAAATTTATCTACAGAGAGTCAGAGTAAAAAAAACTTGATCGCGTAGTGTTGATTTCTTGATAATGAGCAGTCAAGGTTCAAATCAGAGTTAAACTTAGAGTCAGAGTCATAATCAGTCAGAGTAGATTCAATCTTACGGGTCAGATTCAGAGTCAAAGTCAAAGTCAGTGTCAAAGTCAAGGTCAAAGTCATAGTCATAGTCAAAGTCAAAGTCAAAGTCAAAGACAAGGTCTAAGTCGAGAATTATTTATTCACAAAGACTTTTGTACAAGTACTTGTGAACGTCATAATATGTATATATTTTTTTTATCATGTAGGATTGCCAGAGTTCATGAGGGAGAGGCTTGTATGTGAATATGAAAGCGAAACGAGTATCTGTGAAATAAATAAATAAAAGTATTTGTAAATTTTGCAGATCCCCTTGGCCAACAGTTACTTCTTTCCATCAGCCAAGCCGTTTGATTGTTTCCCATCTTACTTACATACAAAAATGTACAACCTACAGAACACTAATGTGAATTTGCACTTCACCTTTACTGCCTCAAGATTATATCATAAAAACTGTCAACATATTGAATTTTAAATTCCAAAGAGGTGTTTATCAATTACCCGTCAGTCATAGCTTGTTTTTAAACAAAGCCGGCCCATTGATTAGCTAAATGGATACCGTTGGTTATAATTAACTGTTACCAGCGATCGTAGGTCACTGACTTTGGTATAGCAACACCAGATATGTATCGATATTTTTCTATATCGATACGAGATCACAGAAAATATCGATATTTAGTATCGATCCTCTTCAACGCCTAAATGTGGCGACATTCTCTTAGAATTATCGCATTTATATATCTTATATCTGTATGCATAAAAGTGAAAGGTCACCTAACATGTCATCTCGAAAACCGCGACACGTAAAAATATAAAATTTGGCACTGAGGTAGTTCCTAGTTTTTAGGCATCCGCTAAGGACGGATTTTGCGATATGGCCGGATTAAGAAGGTTGAAACATGTTTAATTTTAAGAGGATGAAGTCGCGGGAAACGGCTAGTATATTATAATCGTAATCACTTAGTGCATGAAGTGCTTATGATACTTAAGTAGATATTTTTTTACCACTATTTGGATTCGATACGACATAATATCTTCCATTTCAATCTATTAGCCATATATTTGAGCCTCAATAGCTCAACGGTATAAGGTATGGACTGAAATCCGCAAGGTGCCTGGTTCAAACCCAACTGACGTTGGGGTATTGTCGTACCCACTTTTCTATTTTTCAATCAAGCATCTATTACCAGGCTTCTCCATCCTTATAAATTAATTACTTATCAATGCGTCATTTAATAAAGGTGCGGATAAAAAATTCAGGACAATGGGGGAAGATTTTTGTATAATTTGGCATTAAGAATTTCGTGAGGATTCGTGCGATCTTCCGAACTCCTATGCTGGAGAAAGTTTGCCTTAATGAATGAATATATAACGCTGACACCATATCAGCATTATATATCTTTTTCATGTCTTTATATTCCTTTGATCTCTTGGCAGTTTCCAGCATCGTGCAGATTCGATTTAATGACACCCGCGATACTTGGGTCGCCTGGTTAACTATAATATAACTCCAAGACATGGTCTGTAATTAATTATACTAACCTAAGAAATTCACTGTTACAATGCTGTTATAAGCTGCGTTATTTGCTGATGGCCTTATTATAAATAGAGAATTGTAACGCTAATTTTTGCTTAATTTTATTCTTCTGTATATTAAGAAACGATTCAGACAATTTGGTGTGGTTGGAGAGGGGGGATGCGTTTGCCCAACTGTGGGACGTTATAGATTAATCAAAAAAATACTTTATTGCTCACGAAAAACATCGGAAGCATTACAAACAGGACTGCAACTTTTTTGTATACAATTATAGTGCCAAGGTGGTCTAAGGAATCATCTTTAAATTATATCACATGTTAAAGGGAGCAGGGTATCATCAAAATAAGTATGCTTTTTTCTTGAAGGTAGACCGAAGAATGATTCTAATGCTATTGCAGACTTTAAGTAAGGCTTGCGAACGCCTTCGTACCAGATGTGACAAACATTTGGTCGTTTTTTAAAAATATTTTTTTATGTGATAACTGTGTTAAAATTTGAAAGATTCAAGGAAATCATGTGTATATTATTAATAAAAATTGAATACTATAATTTTAATTTCATAAATTTTTTTTTATAAAATTCTACCATTTTGGTGTTATTTAAACTGGTTTCATTTAAATTTATAACTAAAGTTTGTCATGCCGACAAAGCTTTGAACAGGAAAATGCTTTCATGTGCACTTTAACAGCGTGCAATCTTTAATTTTTGTGTCTTTTCGACTATTCATTCCGTTCGGCTGGTACAGCGTAATGCAGTGATAGAGACTTTTTTATTTATTTTAGATACTTCGGTTACAGTTTTTTTAAGTGTATTTAAAAATAAGTATTACTTTTATTTGTACATGCATAAAGCTTTGTTGGCTGAACCGATTTCGCTAATTCTTTTTTTTAAAAAAAAATCAACAAATTTCTCAAGAATTGTATACGTATGCATCGTTATGCATCGATGTTGTTTCCGCATAAACTCCAAAACCGCACCTGTCATTAGAGCAGTGCATTTAGTTGGCATACCCATATCATATATAAGCAAAATACATCTATTTTCCCAGTAAATCTCTTCATTTCTTAAAGAGACAAGCTTACCGTTGTGCACATGTTGTTATTGTAACAATATCTTTTAAAAATTTTGTAGTACATAAAGTGAGAAGTCACTTTTGTTAATAGCTGCGTTGTTTTGTATAATCGCATATTGAGGAATATTCATATCCCCACAAACTGATGAGAGGTTTTTCGATATAAATTAATTTTAAATAAATAAAAGAAAAAAATAAAAGGAAAACTATTAATTGTCAAATATTATAATGTTGTTGTACAAAGAATTAAAGTTTTGTATATACACTCGGATGCAATGAAATCGTACATGAGAGCATTTTTTTGTGAAATGTTTTTAAGAAAAAAGCCTGGGACAGCATACATCTATCTTTCATGTTTCAGCCATTAACGCCCTAAATGTGGTTCACTATATTGGAACGGGAAAGTGAAAGGAAACGGGAAAGGAAACGGGAACGGGAACGGGAACGGGAACGGAAACGGGAACGGAAACGGGAACGGAAACGGGAACAAAAACGGGGACAATATTATAGGATGATAGAATGTAGTAAATAGTACGTTCGGGCAAAACAGCTACGGCCGGGTTCACTAGGTCATGTGAGGTCACGACCCTCAGCATTGAGGAAAACGACGCAAGGAAGGAATATATATAATTGTTGTTGATGATATTGACGAAAATAACTTATAGGAATTTCCTGCCTCGCACGTAAAAAAAGTCAGCATCTATGGTACCTGTTATTGTCGGAGGCGAGGCGACAGTTAGCGCACTCGTACGCCTTTTGGTGGCTAAACTTGTTCGTGGTCAGTATTCTCCCATGAGTTAAACGGCCTACTTGTAAATCTTTATAGCGATCACTAACCCTCACCTTCACTGCTAGTGTTCCCTCCCCTGCCTAGCCAAATCTGGTATGATCCTACTAGTGCGGCTTTACATCTCCTTTCTAATAATGAACTTATAATAGTTCTTGAAAAGCCGAGGTCTTTTAGTAGATTGTACAGGTATAGATTTTGCTGGTATACCTTGCTCCTACCTCTACCGCGTATAAACTGGCTATTATTAATATTTCTTTTATGGATTATTATGACAATCCTTCGTGCAAGCAATGGTCATAATTCCACAATAGGGGATGCAAGAGCGTATAAAGGGGATGACTATGTTCCCAAACATTCGGGTACTCTCAGAAAATTAAATGGTACACGAGCTACAAGGTTGGAGCTGGTCCCAAATAACGGTATATTTGAGCGAGACAAGCCCACTTGCGTCGTTCATGAAAAATATTTGTACGAGTATTTACCGTACAAGTGTTCGGAGTGTTGTGGGTGCGTTGTATACATTTGCCGAGAGTGTTTCGGGATTAGTGCGTCAATCTCAGTTTCTATTACTTTATATGTTACAAGCAGATTACCATCACTCCGTATGGTCACAGTGAGTGTATAGACAGATACACTTACAAGTTTTCAATTTGATAAGAGCCAAACTGACAGACGGTTTCCGTACACTATTCAGCTATTCTTATTAAATTTTAACCATCTAAGAGTTCCGAATTCTTTGTTTCTTAATTTTCATAATCAAAATAAGATTTACAAGTTTCAAACTGTCTCAAAGCTAGTAGATTTAATACATAAATGTAATAAAAATTGCTTTTAACATATCTTCGAAAGTGACGATAAAAACAGAAATTCAGTCATAGAATTTTTTTATTTACACAGTTCATTAACTAGTTGACTTAAAAAAAATATTATTACTTACTACCCGCTACTTATTTAGTCTCTTTCAATCTAGTTTGTAACAACACTAGTTAATACATAAAATTAAACCAGTTTTAAATCGCACACCCGCACTTACCCTCTCGTATGTATCACATCGTTCAAGTAACTAACATATCCCAGCTTACAGCACCTGAATCATTAAAATCGACCATCATAATATATCTGAGTCGTATCTTCCGCAAACTTACTTAATAAGTAACAAACTTTCCCCTATAAGTTCTCCTCTAAGTTATGTTATAAGTTTGTGTAATATAATTAGATTGACAAATTCCAAAACCGTTAATTAACTGACACCCTTTTGCTAATATAAATTATTAGCTGTTTCCAGCGACTGCGTCCGCGAGCAATTACTTGCTTTTAGATTTCTTTAATCCGGTCAAATTGAAAAATCCGTTCTTTGTGGATGTCTTCTAACTGGGCCGGCGTGTCTGGGTACCAGTACTTCTTTCTTACATAAGATCGGCGTGAAGTGACGGCAGTGCTGTCACGTCAAGTAATGGTATTGTTGTCGCGTTTCGTTCGGTTTGTGAGACTTTGCGGTGGCCTAAACTCGTCATTAAAGGCCGGCAACGCACCTGCTTGCCTCTTGGTTGTGCAGTCAATGGGCGTCAGTAAACACTTAGCTGCCTGCTGCCTGCTCGTTTGCCCCTTGTAACATAATATATATATATACCTCTACTACCCTCCTTGTTTCGGTTAGTTTTGGTACATATCTTCATCATCATTATTATAATTACAATTCGAAGGTATACCTTCAAACTTTATAAAGGTCTAAAATTTCATAATTTAGTTTATAATGGAGATATCATGTAAGAGATAACAATGGGTACATGCAGTAAATTTATAAAAGAAAGATGACCGTACGTACTCGTACATGCTCACAAAAAGCTAATTAAATGAAGTATGTGAATGCGAAGTGAAATCCATTTCATAAATAATCTTTCATATGCTATGCATAGAACAATTCATTGCATTTGAATTTAAACCAATGCACAAACGAAAACCCGTGCAAACACTACATGATATTAGAAAAACAATAACCAAGAAATGAGGCAGATATTTCACAAAGAGTATGATGCACATAGCTCGATATCAATTCGCGTCATTGTTTGGCTTTTCACTCTCGTCTAATTAATCCCTTTTACTTTGTGGATTTCAGTTCCTTTTACGAATGATTTTTATCTTGAAATTTGTTTATAGCCTTTTTGTTTTTTTTTTCACTTCTGGTATGTTCAGGTCAAGTCAGGTCAGGTTGTCCTTGGGCGTGAGTAGTATCATGTAAAGGATATAAATATTAAAATGTATGTTTTATAATACATGGAATAGTTTTACAGGAAAAACCCGTTTTTATGTACCTGCTTCATAACTACCGATAGTACCGAACATATATATTTCCTTCCCTAACCCCTGACGTACAGTATTCAGTTAATATCTGGGCCTTATAACCAGGACCGAGGTATATGCGATTTGAGCCGATATAACACGCAAAAGGGTGATCCGTAAAAGTTCGACGAAGGTTAATCTCTCAAATATCGAGGGCGCGAGGTTACCTCAATGATGAATGAAGGGCGCGCTGCCAAAGTTGATACTGCCACTTGTGTACATATTATATGAGGCTTATTAAAAACACTTTCTTCATTTCGAAGTTATAAACTGCGACTACGGTAATGTGTAGAAATAAATGAAATTTAGATATCGGTATGTAAAGTTGAAATATTATTAAATATCTAGAAATTGTATATACGTTATGGAACTTTAAAAAACCGTTTATAAATTTTACATTTTTTTATAATAACTGTAATCTATGAAACTGTATTTGGATTATTTCTGACGGAAATTTCACTGGCAGATCGCTGATGTTATAAGAAGAAAAAACATAGGCTACTTTCATGGAAAAGGGTAAGGTTGCGGCATACAAAAAATTAAAGTTGAATAGAATTAAATGCTTGTATTCAATACGGACAACGCAGATTGTAAGTAGTTATATGTGTCTGACTCTTAATTGATACCTGCCTACTTTAGAAATGGATTCTAAAGTAAGCAGTCATGTTGGACAGATAACCGATACAAAAAAAAAAACATGTACTGTCATAATAACTAAGTAATATTTACTAATTTTATTTCGACGTTACAAATATATACTTAAAATTTCCACATGCCACATCTACATGTATAGATACAGATAGATGTGGCACTTTTGACCATGACCAGCAAAATTCAAGTTAGTTCTTAGTTTATATTTTATCAGGCACTGATATATTTTTTATTATTGTTATTGAAACTAATGTAATTAAATATTTAAAAGAATGCATCTATAATATATGAAAGTGAAAGGTCACCAAATACGAAATTTCGAAAACCGCTGCACGTACAAATATGAAATTCGACAAGGAGGTAGTTTATAGTTAGTTGAAATCTGCTAAATAAGGATGCGGACGAAGTGACGGGAACAGCTAGTATTATACAAAGGGTCCTTTCCCTGTAATTTTTTATTCAATCGAAAAGGAAAGCTTTTTTATCCGATTGGTAATTCTATATTTTCGGCGGCTGGCCGTGATATTTTATACTTTATCTCATTTTTGTCTATCTTCTAAATCTTTTTCTTTTATTATTATTATTTCTTTAGAGCCTATTTTCTCCCACTGCAGGGCAAAGGCCTCCCTACCCTCTTTCCATAAGGTTCTGTCTAAGGCTATGCGTTGCCAATCTCCATTCAAGTCAGGTAATAAGATCAATTAAAAGTATCCTTGAATCAACAATTCATTGTTTTGAACAGGTTTTTATTAGTTATGTATATTAGTTTTAAATAATTGATGTATATTTATTTGGTACCGAAAGGACAAATTTGGGAACTGTAATGTTTCGGATATGTTGATAAATAAATAAATATTTTAAAACTGCATCAGTATTTCTAAGCTATTGAATATAGGAATATTATTGGCAGCAGCTTGCAGTTAAAGAGTTTAACTAAACTTTTTATAAAAAATGCTTTTGTGAAGATGCATTAGGGTGGCACTTTGCTTTAACAGTGTTTTTGGGGGCACCCCAATATTAAATATTGTAGTGTACGTACGTCTGTCTGTATGGTGCAAGATTTATAGTTTTATGTAATGTCATTTTGTTATTCGTAATTTATTTTTGACGCACCCTCGCATGAAAAATGGCTCATCATGATATGGTGGCCCCTTATGATAATAACATTGCTTTTATGTCAAATCATATTAAAACTGCCGTTTCTCCTTCTACTAAGATTACTTTTTTCTTGTTAATAAATTTACGCGCCGCAGGTAATTGGTGGCAATTGTTCTATTATATCTTTTTTTTAAGTAGCTTGTAGAAAGAAGAAAGAAAGAAAGAAAACACATTTATTCTAAAAGTGTTACAAATAGCATAATGTCGTGTATCATAACGCTAATAACACACGACGCTGATTTTCAGCTGAGACCCAGGTGGCATCACAGCATTACTATACAAAATTATTTTTTTGTATTATTTTCTTCACATCACATTTGTATTGAAAAACGTCGTATGATACATGTGTGTATTGATTGATGATTACTGTCCTTGGCTCCGTCCTCTTAATGGAGCCTCAGCAGTAATCACCAACATTACACACTTGTACCATAATGTACTATTTTATGACTAAACGGGCGATATATTGATGAAAACCGCATTATAATCCGTTGTATAGTTTTAAAGATCTACGCGTACAAGAGTTGTTTTACCATTGGGTCGTCTTCAACCCTGTGAGGTCTATAGATATTTATGTACTAGAACGCTAAACGATATATAAACGATTGATTTCAATGTCTTTCATTCAATTATCGTTGTTCATTAGTCGCGCTAAAATTCAAAACCCACTGGACGGTTTAAATTGTTTGTTTTGTTTCATTCCCCTTATTCCAAAGAAGAATTAAAAGAAAGAAAGGAAAAGTGGTGATGTTACTTAAAAATGCTATGTAAAAGGATAATGCTAGGTAGAAGAAGAAGAACCATGATTACTTTAATTAGAAATATTACGTCACTTAAAGTTACTATTCAATCCGAATCTTCTTCCTTCCTTCCATCGCGTTTCAAAGCGTATTCCTAGCGACTTCGACCGCTTTGCTTACTTCGATACAAACTGTCAATCCTTATTTCACCCCTTTCAAATTTTATTTCCTTCTCCAAGGTCAAAACTATTTCTGTACCGCAATTCATCGAAATCGGTTCAGCAAGAACTTAACAAACTATAGCCTTGGCTCTAAATTTATATTCGACTCTAACAAGCTGTTAATTAACATTTCCATGCTAGCACAGAAAAAATAGCATCGAAAAGTCTGAAATAACGCCACTAACGAAAAGGCGTCCTTTAATAAACAAAATCAGCCGACAGCGTTGTAAGTATAAACTGCCTATTTGCATGATTCGGTTAATTGATGCGTGAAAAAAAACCGAACTACGTTAAAATTTAAATTCCCTTGTAGCTTAGTAGGAGGGGAAAAGGGAATATTAGACATACCTAAAAAGTATTCCTAATATTCTTTAAAAAAAAAAAAGAAGTATAAACATATCTCGATAAAATACAATAAGTTGTACTGGCATGTATTATTGCCTTATATGAAACAAATAATAATAAAAATAAACAAACGTGCACCAAAAACGAGGCACCGTCAAGAAATGAATCTGTGCCAAGGTTAGGTATTTTTCGGGAACATAAGTCATGCCTAATATTCTAAATATTGAACGTGCAAGGGGTTTTCTTAAGTGAATACCGATAGAAGATTCGCCGATGCGTTGCTGGCCTTTAAATCCCATAACTACAATCACTTAACACTACTAGAAGGCTTGGAGATGCATTACTGGCCTTTAAAGCCCATAACTACATTCACTTAACCCTACTAGAAGGCTCGTAAGTGCGTTGCTGTCCTTTAAATCTCATAACAAGTGTCACTTAACACTAAGTACCAGAAGTCTCGTAGATGTGTTGCTGGTTATTAAATCCCATAATTATATTTACTTAGACTACCAGAAGGCTTGTATATGCGTTGCTGGCTTTTAAACCAAACAACTATAGTCGTTTAAATCATGAAAGTACCAGGAACACATAAAGTAGGAAGAGAGCAAACACAAATATTGTATATAATAGCGAAATTGGTACACAATCATAACCTATAAGGGAGTTTGCTCTGATTCACCATTCACCTGGCACAGTGCCAACGTTCGGCCAACGACCAACGTTAATCATTCTCCCTAAGTATAAACGAGAATCATTCCCGTTTTAGAACGAAAAAGCATTTAAATGTACAGCTCTTTGAGTGCCATCTAAATGTCACTTCCTAATCTTGTATTTATTTACGTCTAAACTCTCTTCCTCATTTAAAACAACGTGCCATTTGAAAGTAGCATCCGGAGTTATAGAGCACCTGTGGCCCTAGCACGAACGTTTTGAAATGATGGAGTCGTAGATTCGACTTTGAAAATATTCATGCTTGGCGAACTTAGTGTCAACTGTCCTTCCTTAGTGTCATGGTTGTATTAGCATTAGATAAAGACTTGCCTGCTGTGGGCCCAGCACGAATATTTTCATCCTAAATACAGTGGAATCATCGAATTCGAACGGTTCGAAATGTTCGTGCTAGGATCTCTCATTAGTATGGCGTAATGAGAGATACTGCTGGTACAAGCTGCACTTTTGGTTTCAGCCAAAAAACGTCTTGACCAAAACAGTACAGTACTATTTTTTTGGACTGTTAAGAATAAAGTCATTTCCTTTGAAATGGTTTCCTATTAAAATATCAAGTGGGCGAATGGAATCACACACGTGGTTTGTTTTTTACGATACAAAGAATCCGTAGAAGTGAGTTCTGGAAGTATTACTTGGTAGTAATTAACGACAAAGAAAAAATGTACAATTCTTTTATTTTCTCTAATATGTTACAGAACTAAAAGAAACGAACACTCGCATTCCAGGCATCTAAATAGAAGTGAAAATGAATCGTCAGAGGTGTTGGTAAGTGAAAGTCGAAAGAAGACAAGAGTAGTCGAGAGTATCGAGATTAGTCGAGAGAGAGAGAAGACCAGACTAGTTGAGAGAAATTAAGAGAAAAGAGGCTAGCCATTTGATTAATCAGCCAATTAAGCTAATTGGTTGCGACATACATATATTCTCGGGTGCAATGAAATCACAAATGAGAATATTTATCGGAAAAAATATTTAAAAAATACATTTTGTCTTAAATATGTGATTTAAGGTCATTTTAATACCTATCCTTGAAATGATCTTTAATCACATATCTAAAAAAAAAAAAAAAATTAAATAGAAAAACTATAACAATATTTTACAAAATAATGTTCTCATGTGCGATTTCATTGTACCGGAGTGTGTATATTCGCCTCGGCCAGTCACACTTTTCGTAACGCTGTCGTCAGGCAGTCATCATCGTAAAGATATTAACAAACGTAAATATTATATTCAATGGTTTTTTTTGTGTTACGAAAAATCCTTTCTTAGCGGATGTCTACTAACTGCAAACTACTTCCCTGCCAAATTTTCTTCTTTGTACGTCCCGCGGTTTTCGAGATGTCGTATTAGATGACTTTTCGTTAATTCACACAACTTAGTTAAAAAAATTACAATTATATATTAAAGAACCATCATTTATAAGAACATAAATAACAAAATATATAAAACTAAACACTATCTAAAACTAACTGTACAACGACTTAAAAATATTGTAAACTAAACTAAAAACTCAGTATAATTTAAAAAAAAAAGTTAAACTTTTGTCCAAGTGGTAGAGTACCCAAAATGCTAGCAGCGTTGTCTTCTTGGATAGCTAAGCTTATCCTTTGAGTCAAAAAACTGTCAGCTTTTGGGTCACCCAAAGCAACTATCAGCGTAGATATATTCGCTTATATATATATTATATATATGGATTTTATTAGATTAAATTTTACATGTAATCTCCAAACTTACGCTTCCGTAACCATCATCATGTTCTTTGGCTTATTTAAATTTTCCTGAACCTCTAAAGTTACCTGAGGGTATTCAATAATAAGATGAAACAATAGAAGTCCCTCGCTATTATTAGTAAAAGGCCAGGTAAAATGACCTTTACTGCGAAAGCGAAGTAAAGTATTATAGAGTGAGTTTTAATTAAAAATTCGTATTTCGCAACAGAAGCTTTTTTCCGTCCCCGGAACATTTTTTACGACCGTGACCCATCTACGGCGAGTTATGTTTAATAGAGCGAGCATTGACAAAATCTGGGTATTTTGGAATACACGTAGATACGTGATGCATTATTCTACTGTCATCAAATTGCACAAATACTCATGTATTTATTTTTAAATGGTTACCACCGTAGGAGAAGGCCATTGCTTAATTAGTGGCCTGCATTTGACTCCGGTGGGTGAAAAATTGATGAACCATTCTCTAACATTAATTTGTTTTTGGGATCCGTAGTACTACAAGGAACCCTTATAATTTCGCTCTGTCCGTCCGTCCGTCCGGCTGTCTGCCCCTAAGCACTTCCAAACTCTTTAAAATATTTAATAGTTAATGTAATGATTAGGGGTCGTCCATAAATTACGTCACACGGATTTTACAATTTTTAACCCCAAGTCTTTTTTTAATTGAAATAGGATCGAATCTGCAAGAATATAATATGTTTAAAAATATCTATGTAATAATAATATGTATGTTTCCAGTGAACTCTTGTTTCATATAAATTCATGAAAGCAGGCATTTTTGTGTAATTAGGCCCAACTTGAGAGATAGCATAGTTTTTACTTGGATTTGTGGGAAAGGCACACCAAGGTGAGAGGCTTTTCGGCGAGGAATGAAAGGTGGGAGCGAAGGTCGATATGCTAAACCACCAAATTTTAAATATTATTATTAATTCATAAAATGTTCTTGGAATAAAAAAATTACGAGGAATTGGCCTTAAGGGACTTTTATTGCTTACTTTACTCGAACCTTCTATTTAGTTTTTATTATAATATTGACTCATAAGAGGAAGTCGTAGCTTAATCAGTGGCCGGCATTTCCGTCTTTTTCTTTACCTTTACCTTTGTCTTTTTCTTTTTCTTTACCTTTGTCTTTGTCTTTGTCTTGTACTAGCAAACGTGTGTGTGTGTAACTTTCGGCACTATTCTTTGGTTATATACATTCGTCTTTCCGCATTATGTAGTCAATTTATAATACGCAAAAATATCGGAATTCAATAATATCCTTGTGATTTTCGAATATTTTAACATTGTAGAATACATCCCTTAAATTAAAATTAAATATCTATAACTACACATTAGTCGAGGCCATGGTGGTTGCTATCCAATCGAGGTACTTGGCGACCGAGGTGTACACGCCTGGCCAACTAAATGTTACTAATAAAGCTTTTAATAATTGCGTTTATGTTATATTAATTATCTCTTATGTCGGATCATGAAATAAAATGGTACATTATATTTGGTAATGGTACATTATGTTTGGTGATGAAATTTAAAGGATGCAAAATATACATTTACATTTAGGAAGGATGGAAGCAATCATTTTAAATATTACAGAGGTTGTTGCGTCTGTGTTAAAAGTCGTATATTTACACACATACATAGTCCCATCATATAATATTTTGATAGGGAATGCAAGGGATGACGTATCAAAAATTGCCAAATAAACGATCCTGAATACAAACAACGTAATTTGAACCGCGATGAAGAATGTTTTATTTAAATTGTCTTTTATGAGCTTTTATAGGTTTAAAGATCTTTATTTTCCATTAAAAACATTAAAGTCACTTCCATGGAAACAAATTAATAATACATATTGTTTTGTATAAATATCGATCATACATCACTTATATATTTTAATTAAAAGTGGACCTATTAGTGGTGTCTCGTGCCATTGTTGATCCCTTATAAATTCATTGTTCTGAATAATAGAAGTGCGCTTTTGATTATGATTTAACTTAACTTTAGTTATTTGTGATTAAATTTATGATCTTAAAGTTATAATTTTTATTTTTTACGTTTGTGGTTAAAATTTATAACTATATATAATTACAAGGGCAAGTAAGAACGAATTTGAACAAGATACATCTTCTAAATTGAACATAATAATAATAATTCTGTTAATAATTATGTTGAACGCTATCGGGGACAAGCAGCAGCCTTGGAACAGTCCAACTCTGTACTGCAAAGGTTTGGCCAAATAAACGTTATTTATTATTATTATTTAATGTATCTGAAGGTTTGAAAAATCCTATTTATAAAATAGCACAAATTTACTTACATTTCTCACGCTCTCTCTACCAGCTTCTACTAACCCAGCAGAAAGTACTGACAGTGTACTAAAGTTGTATGGAAAATATTCCAAGGCGAAATTTTAAAATTACTTTCCAAATTGGCTCAAGAAAGCTTTTTAAAGCTTTATAGCTAAACGATAGCCAATTATTTTAATTGAGCCAGACATAGCTCAAAGTGTTTTTACATTTTTGACCCTGAAGTCTACAAAACTGTAAATTTACACAAAGTCCCCGACCACACTACATGATCATTGAAATGATCATTCAAATGAAGCTATGTCTGGCTCCGGCATGATAATAATTACTGAGCTATTTATACGAAATAATAGGTAATCTAGGGTTAGGGAGCGAACGAAGCGTTGATTTTATATTTGCGAGTCAGCGTGGTGCTACTGTATTTGTGGCTGCAGAGTCAGGTTTCTATAACAATTCTCTGTGTTGTCGACGACTACACGACACAGTCTCACTGGAACATATATAGATTTTATTTTGTAAAGTATTTGGATTTCCTTGTTATTAGGTAAAATCTAATGTATTTTTCACATTATTTCGGAAATTCCTTACTAAGCAGATTAGTCAGTACTACAGGCCTACGCCAGTTTGTTTTGCCAAAGGATAGCGGCGTAAAACCCTTATCAACTGCAACGACCTTATTTTATTATTATTATTATCGTTCAATTAGATTATTGTTTTTTTTATTTATTTTTGTACTATTACCGTCGATTCAAAAGTCAAAACAGGTCAACAATTTTTAGAAGGGTGGCTAACGAGTTTCTTGCTGATTCTTCTCGTGGCTGGATTCTTTCAAACAAGTAGGTAGCTTTTGTATACGTTTTCCTTAAATACATATCCGGAAGATATCTCGCAGTAACTTATATTTTATTTAAGCTAGTACCCCTCACCCCCCGCATCAGCTTGGAGCTGCGCATCGGGTAAAAATTTGTGAATAAACACAAATATATATGTGTATAAAATTATCCATGTCCAAAATAAATTATGGCCGGTAGAGAATAGTAGGTTGTCGCACCGTGCGCAAAGTGCACGAGTGTTATGTTCGTAAATAAACACGAGCGCATTAACTACTCACTTCAGCAAGGTGTGTAATCCATTATTCTTCCAATTACATTTATTTCCATTTCATCCTTGCTAAATATCAAAGTTTTAAAATGGCATTGAATGCGCGCTATTTGTTTTCTTTTGTTTTATTCAGTTGATTTTTATTTTCTTTTTGATCCAGCATCATCTAGCCAGTATCATTTTATATGAAATTTATTGGGGAACATTAAACCTCTGTGTTAAATTTATATCAAAATAAAACGCAGTGCAGTAATGTAATTTCATACAACATTACTGCACTATTTTGGTCCTAAGTGGAAAAGGGGTCCTTTTTGTTCGGTTTTGTAGTGACTAATTATAACATTACGGTGTAGTTGGAACAAAACAATATTTTTGCTCTTCAGGCACTAATGTGGCGCGACGGACCAGCCGGATTCGAACCCTACGTAAGGGTGTCATGGTTCCCGCTGCGGCTGGCGGCTTTGCTGGCGTTGGTCTCGGTGTCCCTTGTTATGGCCAGCGCGCTAACACTTGTAAGTAATATATCATATCTGTACATTTACAGTCTCTCCCTCTCTTTCTCTCCTTTTTCTTGGCTAATTATCTAAAATTTCTTGAATGTATAGCCAAAATCTATACATATAAATAAAATTGAAGGGTCTGTTTGTAATATATAAATTATTACACTTTTCTAATTGCATATGGTGTATACAAACCCATGGCAAAAAGTAAGTTAAAAAGATTTTGTCTGTCGGTCTATCAATGCGTCTGTTTGTTTCGGGTAATCTCCAGAACGGCTGGATCGATTTGAACGGGACTTTCACTGGTAGATAGATCGTTTTACAAGTAACAACATAGGCTACTTTTCTTTTGGCTAAATAAGTAGGGTCCCGCACAAAAATAAAAACTGACTCAAAACTACACTGACTGTTAGCGTGGTTGGGTATTATTTTTTTTTAAATTAAATATAAATACATGTGATATATCAAATTGTAGCCGCCAGTACATAACGAGGCGATTTCGAGTGGAAAGGTTACACCAATACTATAAGAGATGGCGGCGCTGTACGGACGGGTCGACTGACGTGATACAAATGCTGTAGCGTCTCATACAAAAATCTAACTCACGCTAGCGATGTTTCTACATACGATCGCTACATATAGACCTCCGGACTCTAGCTAGCCTGAACCGAAGATCTTTGTGGCGGCTGAGCATATCAACCAACGTTCCTGCTTAATCATGCCTCGCCAAACACTATCCACCTTGGTGTGCTTTGCTGCAAAGTCTATCCGGTTCCCCTCCAATAAGGGCAAGTGAATAAAAGATAAAATAAACATAATAAAATTTTGTTCATAGGTTATACCTGTGGCTATCGGAAGGAAGGTTATGGCGTTATGGCTACCCAAGGCGTCAGAAGGCGTGCATGAATTGTATACAGCGGCTTGCGGTGAGTAGCATAATTTTATAAACGTCAATTTTTTAAAATAAGGATTGGTAAATATCTGACTCGAAGGACCAGAAAGTGGTCCTTCGAGTCGGATACCTACCTAATTACTTTTTTTTATTTAAACAAAAAATCCTTAATTAAGATATTGTATAAAGTTCTTTTTAGTACTATTTCATAGACACAAGATAAATTAATAGAGAAAAATCTTAGGTCGATAACTGTAATAGAAAAGGGACGTCGCTTTTCTGTTACATTTATAGGCGAAGGTTTGAAAATATCCATGGTTTTTTTTAATAAAGATAGTTTTTCAACACTGTACACTTGTTTTTAAATATTAGTGTATTGTTATGTGATCATGATGTTTTAACAGCATCAAAGATTTTTGACATTCTTTATATGTATATCGCATATCTTTAATTCTTTTGTACGCCAGTTCTTCCTATTTAAGTGTCTGGATTGGTTATTGCTTTGTCCTGGATAAACTTATTTTTGTCATAGACAAGGCAATTCGGGCTAGACAATTTTTTCAAGATCAGCTAAATACTTTAAAAGTATTTTCAAAAATTATTAATATTAGGCATACTTCTAAATATATTTAGTTTATATAAATATTTAATCTTATTTAGGTATGTACGTGTGCTGGGCCGCGGGCCGCGGTGGGGCCTTGGCTGCGGGCTGGGCGCAGGGCGGTAGGGCTGCGCTGCTGGCTCGGGCTGCGCTGTGGACCCGGCGTGCCGCCCGGGCTGCGCTGGCGGCTCTGGCACTGCTTGGACTAGTTCCCCTTATGTTCGGCTTGTTACTTGAATTGGTGAGTGATAATTCATTTACCTAGCTTTATCCCGGCCTAGTACCAGGGTCCCCTTAAGTTGTAGAGGATATCTCTGTGGGGTGACATTAATTGGTACCTACTGTTTTACGTGTCTTTCGAAGCACGGAGGAGGTCGGATATTCGAAAACTAGTCTTAGAATTGCTTGCTTTACTGGATTGATTCAAATGTCAGCTGTGACCACTTCGATCGTTGAGTGCCTGAGCCTGAATCCTACAAAATGTTACGACCCTAAAATTTAACCCAGAAAAATTCTGGGTTAGGTTTTTGAACCATTTCGTAACTAAATTTACTAAAATAGATTTTAAAACATTTCATTAAAATTTTGCTAAAACACTTTGTTGCAAAGCTAACTTATTATTATCATTTGTATTGTTGGTCTTATTATTACGAGATTGTGATTGTGATTCAGTAATGCGATGTGATCCGTTGTGGTTTTATGTGTAATAGACAACGTAAGTACGATATTTATTGACCAACTAGTTAGACGATGGAGTTTTTGTCTAATCAAGTGTCCACGTCTATGCTTTTTTATGTACATTTCTTATAGAATTTATCAAAATTCTTGTATATGAATGTAGTTAAGTAACGCTACCGAATAAGAGTAGATTTCTGAGGCTTATAGGTTCATTTACTTATTGCGGACACTGTCCTGTCCAAACATTGGGTTACTTACTATTTACTATATTCTATTATCCTATATATTGTTCCCGTTCCCTTTTTGTTGTTCCCATTTTGGTGTCAATTTCTTAAAAAAAGATACATATATGTTATCGCGGGCTCTTTTGTAGAACTATTTAAGATAAACATTTCCTTCATTTAGCATATACGTGTAACTCTAACGGCTTTTGCAGCGCACGCCAGAATTGCTGGAGTATTTGCTATTTAATATTAATTAAGCCATTTTCTATTTCGTTTTATTTTAATCTTTTTTTAAAAAGACAAAATCTCTGAGACTCGTAACAGAACGTAAAAGTAAGTACAACTATCGAGAACGTTCGTGCTGGGCCCTATGACCGAGTGTTCAAAAAACAAACAAATGTTCTTAAAGTCTAAAAAAGCTTCTTAAAAGTAAATGAAATTCTTCGTATCAAATTAAAATCAACCATTGCCAACGCATCAAATTAAAATCACTTTATGAAAGTGTTATGTGTGTTTAGTGTTTTGTATGAGATAGTGTGTGTGTGTTTTTCGAGCTATTTGACTTATTTTTTTTAATTCTTAGTCCGATCCGTAATATATTTTATTTCTAACCGTAATATATTTTATTTTTTTGTTTTGTTATTAATAATGGTTATAATATTTAATTAGGTTATGGGCTACTTTTTGTCATTTTTTTAATGTTATCAGTTAGCCATTCTAAAAGTATTTTACTCTTTGATACCATAATGCAAGTACACGAACAATTTTAGTTTTTGTTCTTCTTTTGTAATTATATTAGAATAAGTGTTAGAGCCCTACCTCACCGAGACGCCATGGCGACGTCGTCGGTTACGTATCGAAACAACTCATATTAAAATTTAGGACAGGTAAGTCATTTGGCGACAAATTCAAATGATAATTTATTCAAGTAGACTTTTACAAGCTCTTCTGAATCGTCAAATATTTTAAAAGCTACCACTGATTCGGAACAGTCGAAATGGATTTTTATAAAACTTTACAACAATATAGTTTATACATTAGAATAACACATAGGCTATAAATTATAAAGATATTGTGTGAATTGTCCAAGATATAATGATAAATGTCAAGTAAGTAGGAGAAAATGCTGCCATCTGCAAGCTATCCTAGCGTGCGCTGCAAATATCGTTAGAGTTACACGTATATTGTGTATGAAGGAAATATTTATCTTAAATAGTTCTACAAAAAAAATCTTTCATGTTTAAGCTTTGTGGGCAGGGTCACAGATTGGTTAAATTTACAGAACAGCAATAAGGGCATAAACTGTGACTAATTCTAAATGAGGACAGTCTGTATGAGAGTTCAAATAGGTCCTTATGATTTTGAAGTAGCGATAGCGGTACTGGAATAAAAGGTTTCTGTACTTATTTTATGTTACAAGGGACAAACGAGCAGGCAGCAGGCACCTAAGTGCCTACCGACGCCCATGGTCATCTGTACGACCAGAAGGCTAGCAGGGCACTGCTATGGTTCCTTCCTCTGCAACGCGATGGACCCGGCACCCGCACGGTGAATCCATGGAATGCTAAAAAATTCGTCTCTCTCTCTCTCTAACACTGAAAGCACTTTTCAAATCGGACCAGTAGTTACTGAGATTATCGCATTCATGTAAACAAACAAACTCTTCATGTATATTAGTATAGATGTTAATCAATTTTCACATTCTTCCCACAGGTACGAAACCAGTGACGGAACTTCGAGACAGGACAGTCTAATTGTAATCAAAATATTACAATGTTAAGTCATTATCAGTCTAATTGTAATCAAAATATTACAATGTTAAGGCATTATCAGTCTAAATGTAATCATAATATTACAATGTTGAGTCATTATGAGTCTAATTGTAATCAAAATATTACAATGTTAAGACATTATCAGTCTAATTGTAATCAAAATATTACAATGTTAAGTCATTATCAGTCTAATTGTAATTAAAATATTACAATGTTAAGTCATTGAAGTTGCCCCGTAATGGGCCCGAGGGCCCCGGGGCGGGCGACCGGGCTGCTGCTGCGGCCCAGTCCAGCCTCTTCTCTTCTCCTTTGGTGGAGGAGCACACGACTTGCTCCCCACAATGTGGTTCGCCGACTTGCCAGCGTCCGCACACACGGTGCAGTGCGGCTCGTCGGCGCATCCACTGGCCTTATGGCCAGGTTTACCGCAGCGGTAACAGTTACCACTGCGGTCCTCCTTCGACCCGCAGTTAACATAATCGGCATGTCTGATTACAGGGGGTATTGGAAGGAACCCCTGTAATTCGAGAAGAGCCACGCTTGCAGTCGTTAAATTCCGTAGCCGAATTGGTTTTTCGCATCCGGGTACCAGTATCTCTTTGTCACATAAGATCGGCGTGAAATGACGTCAATGCTGGCACGTCAGGTGCTAGTATTGTTGTCGCGTTCCTTTCAGGTTGTGAGAGTTCCTGGTGTCCCAAATCTTTCCTTAAATGAAAGCAACGCATCTACGAGCCTCCTGGTGATGCAGATGTGCATGGGCGTCGGTGCTCTGTCCGTTTCATTTGCCCCATGTATTATAAAAAGAAGCAAAAATTTACAGCTATATGCATTAATTTGAAACCTTTGAAAAGTTATTTTAAGCATTTTTCCCCCAATTCAATTTATCATCTATAAGTAAATACATTTTTCCGTCTGCAAAGTTAAAAATATAAATGCAAATATGAAGGCCCCAGTCTGGCTTCACTATCAAGGTAGCAGCGCGCATTTTCTAGAATTTTTCTGCAAGTCTAAATCGTTTTTATTCCTTTCAACATACGACAATAAACAAAAACAAAACAGCTACTGACTTTTTATTTGAAACTAGCTGTGCCCGCGACTTCATCCATTTAAAATTAGATAAAAAATGGATTCAATTTTAGCGTGATGACACATAGCCTATAGCTTTCCTTGTTAACAACCTAATAACATATTCAGCAAATAAATAAATTTCATTTCATTTCGATATATGAACTATCTAACACTGAAAGAATTTTTCTAATCGCACAAATAGTTCCATACATTAGCGTTACATTATTCAATGTCCTAACATTATTCAATGTTTTAGTTAAATTTTGACTGTTTTAATATTTTGTAAGGATTTTAAAATATTTTTCTAGAATCAAGGTACCTAGTCGGCGTTATTCCTTTAACTTCGGAGACCGTAATAAACAAACACAAACCGACAGGAATACGTTTTATGAATCCCTTAAAAAGCTTGTGCTAGGAGTGGGTTCGACAATACCTCAACTCCCGGGACTCGAACCACGGATTTTAGTCTATCCCTTCTACATTTGAGCCAGTTAAGCCCTAAATTGTTCGGCACGTTAACTACTTACATGCATTTATTGCAGTGATGGAAAATTGTTTTAGGTCCTTAATTATAGTCCCTGTATTTGTCACAGTCGCTAATAAACGCTGTTTATTTCTTTCTTCTTCTTTCTTTCAAAAAAATTTTGTGACTGTGCAGTTATGCTTATTATTATCCTATTGCTTTTACTGTAACTGTGAATTACTTATACGTTACTCTCTCTACGATAATCTTTTTCACACATACTCACTTTTACACCATTACACACGAATACGCACTAATACGAACGCACGCACGCACGCGCGTACGCACGCACACACACACTCACACACACACCACTCATAAACTAACAATGAAATAATTTCAATACTGTATACTTCGGTTAACTTGATTATTTCACAAAATATAAAGTGCCACATGTACTGATAACGATACCAGTAACTTATAAGGTTGGTCCCAATTTCTATTCATAGTTTATAAGTATTTAGTTAATGAAATAAAAATGAGGAGGTCGTAGCATAACATAATAAAGCCGGGTTTTGAGTCGATCGCTCGGTTAAGTGGCTCTTACCCCGGCCGGGTGATAGATGGGTGACCAATTCTAGCACCAAGGCCAAGGTAAAGTATGATTGGGCTGGACATGTCTGCCACATGTCGGACGATCTTTGGGCCAAAATCTCCACTTTATGGACCTCAGATCGGAAACGACATCGCGGCAGGCATAGAATGAGATGGAGGAATAACTTGGATCGTTATAATAGAGATTGGCAATGCATACCCTTCGAAAGAGCCTTATGGAAAGAGGGTAGGGAGGCCTTGGCCCAGCAGTGGGAAAAAATAGCTTCTAAATAAATAATAAGACGTCTGTACACACGTCTCTATCGAGTTGCAGTAACTTCATGCAAACTGTCACATGGGGAAAGTTCAAATTGTTACCGGATCAACTCGTACAATTTATAACAACTCCATTCACTATGAAACTTTGCTTCCGGAACGTAATCAAAATTTACACTTTGTTGGGCTTGTCCCTAGGGTAGCAAAAGTTACAGTGGCCCGAAATCTTACATTTTCAAATCTAGCATAACTCGTAATAATAATGTTTTTAAAATATTGTTGGACCTAAAAGTTTCATATTAATGCATATAGCTGTTAATCATTATTATTTGTATAATACAAGTAGTCCAGAAATATTAGATTTTTGTTATCGAAATGAAGTCAGGCGATGTAAGAGGAAAAATTATAATTAATTAAAAACTGTATTTAAAAAAATGAAAATTCGAAATGACATTTCCCAAAATTTATAAGATTTTTAAGGGAAAAATACATGCGCTACAAACTTTTATAAATTTTTTATAATGCACCGTCTATTTGTAATATTTTTTTCCAATTTTATTATTAAGTTTCCACCATATTATTTCCTATCGGCTAATGGCGCTGGGCATGCGCAGTGCCGCTTTTAAATGGCCGCTATCATATTTTTAGTATGAAGTGACTTTTGTGTTATAGCTTTTTGATTTGAAACATTCTGATACGACAATCGAGGTATTTTTCGCGACCATTAGATAAATGTCTAATAGGCCGGGTCTTAGCCCTATGGTAACACATACATATATCAAATCTAGATTGACGAGAAGCTGCTAAAGCTGCTGGTCGTGGTCTAAACAGTGGTCGGCATTTGAGTCGATCGCTAGGTTAAGTAGCTCTTGCTGTGACTTGGTCGGAAGATGGCTGACCCATTTTAGCACTGGTTTTATATTTGATATCCGACCTCCTCCGTGTTTCGGAAGACACGTAAAACTATACAAGATGCTCACAAGTCCAATAACCAAGACCCATTGTAAATGCTCCTTCGATCTAAGGAAAAGATAAAAAAAAATTATAATTATAACGTGACTTTAATAATTTATGTCTTATTGCCAATAAAAGAATTAGGTTTATAAGATAATTTAAAATTATAAAAAAGTTAAACTATTCCATAAAAGTTCGATAATTACTGAAATTCTAAAGAGCTCAGGTCAACCTCTAACCCTACTGCCCTAATGTTGTGGCGTGTCGTTCTAGTCTCGTGTTGTGTAATAAAATATGGTTTTTGATGTATTCATATGCTTTTTTAATAAAATAAATTGATAATTTATATTGTACAGCGTTTTTTTTTTTTTAATTTTTTATCTTCCAAAATAAATGTTTTAATGTATGTTATATTTAAAAAAAAATTAAACATCTATTGTTTATTAATTTTGGATATGAAGTTTATAATCAGGTTTGAACTTACTTGAATAAAAGCTTATGTACAGCACGATAAATAATATAGTACAGTAAATAATTTTGTTTTATTAAAATTATCTTAAGTTATAAAGCCCAGTTTTGACAGCATACAGTATAAAATAGTACATTACTGCAGCGGTCGGCTCCTCTCCGATCCAGATGATCAAATGACCATCGACAACGACCCGGACAGAGTAGGACACACACATTCACAAACACCACACACACCCCGTCCCCGCCGGCGGCGACGGGGCTCTTGGTTTACGAGGACCTCGCTTTGCACAAATTAAACTAAAAAAAAAACATAATACATAATAAAAATAAAACAAAAATATAGAATGAAGAAAAGAATTAAAAAAGCTGATCCGCATCTGTGTAAGTGGGGTAGGTCCCCAAAAGACTGGCTGCGTTACCTCGTTGGATAGCAATGCTAATTCTTTAATATAATTTAAATCGAATAAAATTGTATTTATTTGTGAAACACAATAATATTAAGTTGACATCATTAATTTTATAGTATCATGCGTTCGACCTAAGTGGAGTAGAGTAGAGGACTTTATTATTTACAGAGAGAAGATTCTCCGTCTCCATAATAGTCAAAAATAAATAACCTTACTAACATTTTAACTGTGAAAGTAACTCTGTTACATTTTCACGTCTAAACCGCTGAACGAATTTTGATGAATTTCTCTATAAAGATATATTGGATTTTGGAGAAGGATATAGGCTACTTTTTGTCGCGATAATAAAATTTCTAAGTGACGAAATAGAGGTTTAAAGTTTCCAGCTTTCAAATAAAAAAAGGAACATCAAAATCAGTTTACCCAGTCGAAAGTTCTGAGTTCACACGACTGAAGTAAAACTTCTTTTATATGTGAATAATGGAACTTTGAAATGAATTTACAATTTTATTCACCTTTAACGTAGAATATTTAATGTATTGAACAAAACATTAATTTATAAAATTGTTCAAGAACCAAATGAAATTAGGAAATAAACAAGATATCACCTTTCGCGTTACGCACTCACCAGCTTCTTTGTAGATTGCAGATATATTTTGTTAACGCATATCCTGCTAAAACATCATCTATGGATTTGGTTAATATTTTTTGAATGCTCCTATTTCAACAAAAAAATTCCCTATACAAACAATCACGTAATTATTATTGAACAATTTTATAAATAAAGCCACTAAACAAGCATCGTAAAAAAGTTTATTCCCTATTTATATACATATCTTTACAGTACAGGGAAATAATCTAAACAAACTTCTTATCGGAAAGAAACTTCCCTTTAAAAGCCGGCAACGCGTCTGCCAGTCTCCAGATGATGCAGGTGTCCATATGAGTCGGTATTCACTTAGCGTTCAATCGCACGAGAGTTAAAAAAAACGTTGCCTTAAATTTCAACGTTGGCGCTGTATCAGCGTCGTCACTAGGAAAATATACCGTATGTGTATATATATATATAGCATTGAAAATAGAACATTCCTCGATAAAAAAGCGTCGCGTTAAAAAAGCGCCGTGTGAACACCTGCATTCGTTATAAAAATAGATTCGATAAATATATTCGTAATGTAAAGGAATGTTCTGCATTAGCTCTTTTTGATAGATCTAGGGGATTTTGGAAAAATCGTTAAATTGAGAAATTCGTTATATTAATCAATTATAAAATCATAACTCCTAACCAACAAGCTGAAAGATAGATAATAAATAATAAATAAATAAATACAGGACTATATGACACACGGACGTCTGTTCCTAAGGTAGACAACTTAATGCCTTATAGCTGGAAAGTAAGAAGGCACCGCATTATTTGGCAGATGCTATAAAAATAAAAAATTCGCCGTATTGATCAAATGACACAGGTTTTCTTGCATTTGGCCAAAACCACCTAAATACTCCACCGCACACATCACCGGGTTTTTAGTCGTAAATTGGCTTGATTGAATTGTCTGTTTTAAATTAATGTACATTTTTATAAACTATAAGACGTATTTTATTTCTTAAATGTGTATAAACTCAGTTTGGTATTTTTTTCCCAGCAGTACGACCGAAAAACTCAAGTGTCCGGCGAGGCATCCTATTGAATAACGACATCCAATTTGATTTCTTGCACAATAGGCACCCTACCCACGTCTCCTTAATCGCATCAATGGCTCACCCGAGTTTGTGTCGCGGCTGCCCATGACGGGTGCTATTTGGGGTCGCTCCTCGTCCAGGAGGAGAGCGCTGCTGGCTGACCACACCGACAGTATCCTCGCCACGCACGTCACGTTCAACCGACCCTGCCATTATAGCACCACATTAAACAGATCATAAAAGAGACAATCTCATTTAAGACTATACTTTGTTAATAATCACCGGAGCAGTTGCTTTATACAAAGTGACTAGTGAGACACTTAGAATACTTAAGGATTACTAAGGATTACTCGTTATAGTTATGTAATAATAAAAGGTACTTAATTTTTGACCAAATTTCCTTCAAATTAAATCAAGCGTGGTTACGTTTTGTAGTTAAGTTTCTATAGAAGAAGGTTAGTTGATAAGAAGAAGTGTAATGTAGATAGTATCTCGTCAGTTAAAGATTTTAATATTAAAAAAGATTTAATGTCGACTGTCAGTCGGAATAAGACGCGATATCAAACACAATTAAGGTAGTTTTATTCATTACAGCTTTCTTTTCCGCGCGCCCTGATAATATGTTAGTAATCAGTGTTTGTTGTGACTATGAGTAACAGGAATCATGTCGTATCAATACATAAACGAAGAATACAATTTTCGCAGATTCCATATGTAACATTATGCGATAATTGAACATTCGCAGAAGACACATTAAGGTAATCAAAAGTGATCGACTTTTGCCCGGACGAAGTGGAAAGGACTGGAAGCTAGTCTAGAATAAAGAATAAAAATGGCTAAGAGCGTTTCAAGACACGCTTATATAGAAGGGTACCGTATCTGTTACGATATAAACGTATTTTTTAAATAATTTCAAAATTTGTTGTCCGATTTCGTTCAAAATAATTTTCCTAATGAGTGTTGTAGCATGTTCTATTAATATGGAAAATTTCAAGTCTCTAACTCTAATAGTCTGGTAATACTAGGGGGAACACCTTACTGCCAGACAGACGGACAGACTGTCAAACGGACAGAGCGAAATTATAAGCGTTCCTTGTAGTACTATGAAACCGTAAAAAATATGTGACTCGAGCATTTCAACTGTAACAAAAAGTTACACTTTTAAACAATTCAAATTACAAGTCACTTCACGCGACGTACCTTATAAAAATGTGAAGTTTGCACTCGAATAACAAGTTGGCTGTAGGAGGAAGACTTATTAGATTTTTCTTCTTCGAAGCTGACATTTTTGCTCGCAAATTGCTCCAGTCTCGAGATACGCGTGGAGCTCTCGAACTTGCTCTTGTGTAAGTTCGGAGTTAGGTCCACGTCTGGTACATCTACTATGTCAGTAACATCTTCATATCCTGCGATTGCGTCCCAGGGACTGAATATTATTCTATTCGCATCTTCTAAAGACGCGTCGCTTATCACTGGATGCCTTTGTGAGAATAATAGATCCTGTGGTGGAATATCGAGGCCTTTTACCTGTTAACAAGAAGGTTAATGAGTATAGGCGGTCGTGATTAACATGGATGGTTTAAGATACGATGAGTATTTTCATATAATTATACGGAAGTAATATTAGTGGATTGTACGATTATAGACGCAATGAAAATAATGTACAAATGCACAAATAAATAAATAAAACAATCCTGTTCAAGAAATACGGTTTAAGACAAAGAAAATACTACAGTTTCCACTTCACCTCGTATCCATTAAGTAACCAGGTGAGGTTGGCGGGAGGGTCCGCGGGAGGAGAGGTACAGTTGGCGCGCAGCATGTCGCCCACGGTGTACCAGCTCTTCTGAGCCAGTACTTTCGGTCCTGACTCCGGTAGGTCTGTAAACAAAGTATTACATTGCAACCTCAATTTTATACTTACATATGTATATAGTTAAATAAAATTTAAGCTTTTATATATTCTACTACTAAGAGCTTCGGGATGACTTGCCAGCCATTAATAATATATGTTTATGCTTTCATTTGAAGGCCCCTTGATTGTATCAGTCAGTACAAGAAGTGATTCCAAAGAAATATTGGAAAAGGGATTTTTTTTCAAATTGCACGATTGTGGATATTCCAATATAGAGTTGGTATGATTGGGATTTCGAGTTCTGAAGCGATGTCCGATGGTTTTGTACAGAATAATTGTTGCAATTATCGTTGAAATGTAATTGAAATAGTCAAAGTTTGACTATCCGTCTATGTAATTAGCTGATTTAATCAGCCGTTCGCAACACATAGCTAAACATATACAGGCATTCAATTCCCAGCTTATAGATTAATCTAAAGTTGCGCCCAAACTTGATATAAACCTCGTTACTGAAGTTTGCCTTTGAGTTTAATACATATATATGTGTTGCTATGTAGGCTGTTATTAAAATTATACACCACGTAAGACCATCGACTGCGTCTGTGTGGCTTAATAGATATCTAGTGAGGGAGACGACATTCTCAGAATTCTATAGATTCTCTCATCACGTTTCACAAGGACCAAAGGAGGACCTGATCCCTTTATAGGTTTGAGGAATCACTCTTATATGCGCATTCACACTGACCATCAAAGACAGAGATATTTCCTCTGCCTAAACAAAATATTCTAGTAGAGAATATTCTACTGTGTTATATTAGTACGGAATAATGAAGAACTTATAATGATATCTCTTTTTTTTTATGTTACAGGGGGTCAGACGAGCAGGCAGCAGGCACCGAAGTGCCTACCGGCGAGGGTTAAATTAGACGACTGATAAAGGCGAAATTTTTTTTTTAAATTTTATATATATTTTTTTTAATATTAATTAGGCGGCCCAAATTAAGTAATATTATTCTAACACCAAAACCAGCTCAGCCATTTTCAAACACTAGCTTTATCCCGCGATTTCGTTTATTTTGTTCGCTTTTGAGAGCTTTTTACTGAACCTTTATTATAATGCTAAAAGTAGCCCATGTTGTTGCTTGTAATTTGAAATTGGCCCACCAGTTTCTAAGGTCAACAACTCTAACAAACAGACAGACAAACAATACTGTTTCGATTTTTTTTGTCACGTATACATGCAATATCTGTCTGTCCTTCATAAATCGTCCGAGCTCTCGATGCAGGCTTTTTCATATTGTTTGTGTTAGACAAAAGGGCCTCCATTTATTGATTTTCTTTTAAAAAATTGCTTTTAAATTAGATTGTGAATAACTATGGAAATCTTATTTTGTTTAAAAATTTTTAATCTTATTTGTTTAAAAATTGCTACAGAAAAACAACTGATATATTACAATTGAATCTGTAATCAATATAAAAATAACATTTATGAGGGAGTGGTACAAGTGACGCGTGGCGGGTGCTGACCGTACCTTGGTAAGTTAAGGCAGTGTTACCAGATTCAATATATCCTTTCCATACTTTCTTAGTAATTATTGTAAATGTGAAAGTAACACTATCTGTTACGTTTTCTCGCCTAAAATTTTGTTATAGAGATAGATTGAACCTTGGGGATGAACATAGAGTACCTTTTGTCGCGAAACTGAAATTTAAAATGGGTGAAACCAATTTTACTTCTTTTTTGGAATTTGTTGTTCAAACAGCTGGAACTTTTATAACATAAATATACGTTTTAAATAATGCAATTTATAAGGTTAAGTCAGGTGCCACAAAGGCTATGAAATTAATGTTTATATTTCATTTTAACAACGGGAGAAGTTTTATACTATTGAATAAACAACAGCATGCTTCTAATATCGGGAAAGTGACGTTTGTTCAGATGGAATTTGTCGTTCGAACGGCTGGAACTTTTGTAACATAAATAATATATGAGTTGTTTTCAGTTTGTGAGGGTAAATGTAACTGAATACGTTAACAAATTGTTAACAAGTGTATTTAGCTTGTTGTCTTTAATGCCGCTGGTAACAGTTTGTGAGGGTAAATGTAACTGAATACCTTAACAAATTGTTGACAAGTGTATTTAGCTTGTTGTCTTTAATGCCGCTGTTAACAGTTTGTGAGGGTAAATGTAACTGAATACCTTAACAAATTGTTGACAAGTGTATTTAGATTGTTGTGCTTTTTAGCATTTTTAGTTTCGTTTATAATATATAAATACGTACAATTTCAAACAAGCAAGCACTTAGCATTTTTTTAACTGAATACTGTATATCATTATTAATATTTGTTCCAATGCGATTTTTAATCAGAAACAAATTTCTTCAATATTTTTACTTCAAACCGCAATGTAAATGAAACTTAAACTCGTTTGTCGTTGACTTGTTTTGCGCGTCAACATTTTGTTGACGATTGCTTCCCAATTCTCACGATAAATAAAAAAGATCGCAAGAGTTTACGTTTGTTTATTCTGACCATACCTTCGAAAGATGCAGTTTGAAGAAATATCACGCATAATTATATATTGTTTATTTTTATTAATATATTTTTTAGTATTGCATATAAGTATAACTATTCTGTCAAGTAATATATTTGACCTTAAAAGTTACCTTCAACTATTACAATTTTATTGAGTGACGCCGCATACATTCACTGTTCGAATTCTACTGATAAGTTGTTTCTGATTGAAGTCGGTTAAAAATATGCATTATAAATACATTTCATTATTTAACTAAAACCTCAGTGTGTCAGCCTCAGTACACTAATTTCAATCGTTTGTCATTGATTTACACACACATATATATGTATATGTTTTAGTGTATCAAAGCGTAGTCATAACGACAGTAAAAATATTAATTGTCAAATATAACAATGTCGTTATACAATGAATTGAAATACTGCATATTTAATTCTTGACCGAATTTCGACCACCAAAGGCATTAAGTTGTCTACCTTAGGAACAGACGTCCGTGTGTCATATAGTCCTGTATATATTTATTTATTTATTTATTGAATAGACTTCGAAGCTACTAGACACATAGGTTATAATTTATATTAAAACCTTTGGAATTCGGAAGAAAATAGCAATACTGTAACCCATGGTATATAAATTATAATCTTTATTGGCGTGCGCTGCAAAAACTATTATAGATAAAAGGAAAGACAAAACCCCATAAATTGGATAGCTCATATATAGTTTAGATTTTTTTGGTCATCAGTAAGTCTGTCGGATTAAGGGTTTTTTATGGGAAAGTTTTTTTTTCATTTAGGGTTTTTTTATAAATCTCAATACATAATATACTACTTACTAAAAAACCGTTTTGTCAATTTTTGTGTCATAGTTGATAAGAAAGGAGGTCTTTTTTTATGTTACAAGGGGGCAGACGAGCAGGCAGCAGGCACCGAAGTGCCTACCGGCGCCCATGGACATCTGCTTATGTACTTTTAAGTTTTATTTACATTGCGGTTTGATGTAAAAATATTGAAGAAATTTGTTTCTGATTTAAAATCGTATTAGGACAGAGAGTAATAATGATATTATACAGTATTAAGTTAAAAAAAAATTGTATATTTCAAGAAAAACCCGACGAAAAATTTCACCACTGGACAGTCTAGAATCATGTACTGAACCCTTGGGAAGCGTATCCGATACGATGTCTTTTACGCCCTGTGTATATATACATATACATATGCGAAAAAATCAATTATACACACATATTATTTTTCTTCAAAACATCTAGAAATTATGAGATTTTTTAAAATTCTACATATGTTTTAGGACGTATACTCAACCGATTCACAAAGGACATGGGAGCCTTGGATGAAATTTTACCCAGAACATTATTGGACGTCTTTCAAATCTACAGCACTCTGTTATTCATCCTTGTCTTGAACGGAATAGCATTATATTGGACTCTTATTCCTTCAGCCATCTTAATGATCATGTTTTTCTTCTTGGTCAGGTTGTACCTTAAAACTGCACAGGGCATTAAGAGATTAGAGGGCACAAGTAAGTAAAACATCGGAAAATTGCGTAGACGGACGAATGTGAAATTTTGTACAACCATAGTTTATATAAAGTATACATAGTTTATATTGTGCGAATGCTAATATTTTTATAAAACATGCATTATTAATACATTTAATTTTTAAACTTACGCACGCACACTAATATAAATCGATTTACACACACATCTATACATTTTACTATAAGATTGTGTCAAAGCGTAATCATGAAGGCGGTAAATTGTTAAAAGTTAATACCTGTGACATTTGAAACGACTTATTTAGTGTTGGCTGCACTTGTTTTTATTTTAATTTCTCTGTGGAATCAGTTGTCAGCTTCGGTAATTCCGAACGGATACGACTTAGAGACCTTCAAGAAAAGAGCAAAGTCTTTTCTCAAAGGCCGGCAACGCATCTGCGAGACCTCTGGTGTTGCAGTTGTCAATGGGCATCGGTAGTCATCTAGATGAACCGCCTGCCCGTTTGCCCCTTGCTTTATAAAAAATCTTTATGTAATTTTTTTTCTTTTTTACTGGTTATTTATAGGTTTTATACGAATGAAATAAACAACTTGTTATTAATATTTTAGCAAAAAGCCCTGTGTTTGGAATGGTTACATCGTCTTTAAATGGAATTGCTACAATTAGATCAGCAGGCGCCCAACAGAGATTAATCAACGATTTCGATGTTCATCAGGTTGGTAATTTAATCTATAAGATTATGTGACGTTAATTAAATTTTACTTTCCGCTGCAGACCAAAATGACTGCAAACGCGGCGCTATGTCCAATAAAATCAAAACAAACAAAAAAAGTGTTAATGATTTCTTAATATTATTTATTATATCTTCTGTTATTTATTTTATTTCAGTTAGGCTTATTTTAAAAGCTTGTTTTTTAAGGGGTCGTTTTTTTTAAAGAATAATATAGCTTTTTTGTGTAATATCAATTAATTACAGGATCTTCACACATCAGCCTGGAATTGTTTCTTGGGCGGAGGCTGTACTTTCGGATTTTATTTGGACACCCTATGCCTGATTTACCTTACTGTAATAATTTTTGTCTTCCTGTATCTTGATTTTGGTAAGTCAAGAAATTAGATTCCTGACCATACAGTTTATAATATTAAGGGATTTTATAATGCCGGAGCCAGACATGACTTCATTTGAATGTTCATGCAGTGTGGCCGGGGACTTTGTGTAGCTGCGCAAAGTTTTATTGTACTTTGTAGTCTTCAAGGACAAAAACGTACAAACACTTTGAGCTGTGTCTGGCTCCGGCATAATAAACGTTGCTCCCGATGTCGTGGAAGTCGAAATTCGAAGATTACCCGTAATCAGGTTTGGCCCGAGCTAAATTTTAGGATGGCGCGAGATACAGTAATGGCGTCCCCTTTATTTGCCCTGTTTATATTTTTTAATATAAAAAATATATAAAATAATCGCATACTACGAGTCGCTCCTAGCTGAGGCGCCTCCTGGGACTCGGCGCCTGGAGCAGCCGCTCCTTTCGTCCTATGATAGGGCCGGCCCCGCAATGTATAGACATACAGAAGTGGTAGTTATTAAAGAAAGTTATTTCGACATTACTATCAGACAATTTTAATATATAGTATACAAGCTGTGCCCGTTACTTTGTCCGCGTAAAATAACGTAAAAGCAGGTACAATTTTAGCCAGATGATATTTAGTCCTTCCTTGATAAATGGGGTATCTAATATTGATAGATTTTTTCAAATCGGACCAGTAAAAGTTCCTGAGTTTAACGCGTTCAAGTAAACAAACAAACTCTTCAGTTTTATATATTAGTCAGTATATTGATACCTTTTGAAAAATCAGATTCAAATCTAATTCCAATCCATTATAAATTTTAATTGCACCATACGAAGAAGTTCTTTAGATAGGACTTACGACCCTCAGAATTGAGGAATCGACTCAGAGAGCGAGAGATAAATCGCTACCTCCCACGTAAGTTGTTGTAACAGCTAAATTGTAACATAATAGTCATTTCTTAATATATTATTGTATACAATAATGTAATTCTCATTATTGAATATATAATTGTACACACAAATGCGTTATATAATGAGGATTTTATTTCATGTTTGTAACGCTCTGCTGTGAAGTTGGGAATTTTGGGTTACAACAATTTACTTGGGAGGTATCGAAACCTTTATCTTAACTTTTCAGGTGATTTAATACCAGTTGGTAGCGTAGGTCTAGCTGTGACTCAAAGCAATATGCTGACACCTTAACTGGCTTCCGCGGTACGCAAGTTTGCCTTATCAAAGTAAAAAGCGGACAATTTTAATGGTTCTCGTAAAAAAATTCATAAAAACCATTTACCAAGATAAAAATGTGTTATATTTTTTAATTTATGCTTTAAACCACGGCTTACAGCCAGCCAGTTTAGGTGCCATCTAGATGTTCCAAACTGGTTTTTTCGTTATTAAGAAACAAACATCCAGATATTGCACGAAAATTAAAACAAGGAGTAATCTAATTGATAGAATCAGGCGTTACTTTGCGGAAATCCATGACATGCATGAGAAACTAAACTACTTTACGAATAACCTTAACATGTCGTTCAAGATAAAAACCGTTTTATTGCGGTAAGTTAATTTGCTATTAAACTTTTTTATGACTTAATATAAACCAAGAAGTTCTGTAGATATTGTTTCACTTTTTTTTTGGACTTTATTATATTAAGATTGAATATTATCATATTTTGATTGAATTGTGTACGTATGTATACGTATCCATCAAAAGAGCCCAATCGGGAGCAGTATCTAAGATGGAAACCGGCTTGACTCTCGATTTCATATTTACGCTCAGAGATCTTGTTATCCCCATACTATATAAAAATGCAGCGAAAATTAAATAATAAAAATATATATATATATAATTAAATAACTGAATAAATAAAGTATATTACTTATACCTTCATTTAAAAATTATTGAAAGTATAAACAACATATTTCATGTTATTACCGTCCAGTAAACCTCACATTTTTGTGTATTAAGAAGCCATTGCTTGCATAGGCCTCTAAATGTTGTAGTGGATCCCGATCTCCTCAAATCGTACAAAAAATGATTTTAGTATTATGATCAGGAATTTCCATAAACACTTATCTTTTTAAAATAAAAATAACTAATATTTTAAGGCGATCTATGAAATATCGTTCCGTTCGGGAATGTTATGTATATATAATTGAGTCACGAGGATTTTATTCTAATAAAGTGTTTAATTTTCCAATCTAATACGAAAGAGTGCAAAGACTAATCACTCTCATTTAAGGAGCGGAAACCGTTCCTTACACAGTGGTATGTCCATGGGCGCCGGTAGGCACTTCGGTGCCTGCTGCCTGCTCGTCTGCCCCCTTGTAACATAAAAAAAAATATATGAATTTTAATAATAGTTAACAAAGTAATTAATGATATTGAAATGTTATTTGCTATGCTATTTTATTATTTGTTTGTGTTTTTAACAAAACCCTTTTTTAGTTTAAGATATGAAAATAGTTGTATTTCGGTGTTGGATGGAGATTTCGAAATAATTGTTACATTGATTAATAAAACGAACAACGATTGATTTTTAAATATACAATATATTAACTATATCTATACTAATATATAAAGCTGAAGAGTTTGTTTGCTTGAACGCGCTAATCTCTGGAACTAGTGGTCCAATTCGAAAAATTCCCTCTGTGTTAGATGGCCCATTTATCGAGGATGGCTATAGGCTGCATATCTTCTACTTCCTAGCTTTATCCCGGTTAAGTACCAGGGTCCGCTTAGATTGCAGAGGATTTGGCTGTGGGGCGAGTTATACACCAGTTGATACCTTATGAATATTATTTTCAAGATCTTATTCAGATTTTATGAAATGAAAGAAAAAAATTGTTTGTGGTCAGGAGGGAATTCCTTTCTGATGGTTTAGGGTTAATTACTGGAAACAATTTTGATAAGATTAAATAATAAAAAAAGATTTATTAGATAGGAGTTGAGAAATATTAAAATTCTTAAATAGGCAAAATGTTAATTAACATTCATATGTGTGTATAAAAAACTAAACAATTATCTATAACACAGACATTAAGTTGTCTACCTTAGGAACAGACGTCCGTGTGTCATATAGTCCTATATATTTATTTTATTATTATTATAATATATATTATTATATTACATTATGCACATTCGGAGCCTTATAAGCGTGTTGTACGAGAATAATCCTAAAACGTATTATCCTTTAATGTGGAATAAACCTACTGTGTTATAGGTGTAGTTACCGTACACCCAAAAATACTTTGAGAATAATATATAATAAAGGAAGATCTTCGAGTCCGGGCTTGTTGGAGTTGCCCGGGGCGGCCGCGCCTCGCCGACAGTTGTTCGTCGGAAGGTTTTCCACTTGACATCATTGCCATCTTGTTATGTAGCAGCCGCTACAGTCGACTATACCAAATAAAAGAGGCCAAGAACGTGTCAAGATACGCTTATATAGAAGGGTTCCGTATCTGATACGCTATAAACGTATTTGTTAAAGAACTTTAAAAATTGTATTCCGATTTTGTTCAATATTTACTGTACCTACACCCTTTCTCTTCGCATTAATCTCCTACTATTTAAGGGTTTCTGGAAGAAATCTCTTTTATAGATAAATTATCCTTTGTTAACAAAATTCTCTGTTACATATTTTATATTTGTTATGTGGTTACATAACCAATATAAAATGTATTACATATACATAAATTGTAAAATAAATAAATAATAAAAATATCAAAAAATGTAGTTCTTTGATAAAACCAAATTGTGTAGCTATAGAGAATTATAATTAAAAATATACTACATCAATTGTAAATACCATGGGAATTACTCGTGTCTTTTATTATTCTTCTCCCCAAAGATCTCTGACAACATTCTAGCACATTCTTATATTTTGATGCGTATAATAAGGTTTGTCCATGGTTTTTAAAGGTACTTCCGCAATCGCGCAGCTTTTAGTAGGGGATCCCAAGTAAGGTCGATCTTCGCCGATATTACAAGATATCTCTTCTCAAATTCTCAGCAATTTATCATTCAACTTTTTCTATCATCTACTTTTCTTCTTACTTTCAAAAGACCGTTTCTCAGCAGTGGCACAGTGAAAGCTACTCATCGGCAGGAGTCCAAACTTCATTCTAATCCAGATATTTTGTGTCATTTTATATGGCCTATATAAATTGGCAATAGCTCAAGCTAGTTGACCACCATCTGCTGATCCTGCCTTATGCTACCTGAGAAGGGAGTTACCAGAAGAAATCAAAATGACAGCCTGTTGTTGTAAGGCATCAGTAAAAGAGGCTGGTAAAGGTGTTAAATAGTACAAAAGTATATATACCAAGGTTGTTCGGGTGGGATATTACAACTCAATTTTGAAGCAAATAATCTACACCGATTGAGCTAAAATTTGACACACATATATATATCGGATGATAATGCAATATTATGGATGACATGAAGCTGATATGACGATGGAGCTTGGAGGGTGGCCATAGAAACTTTATTGTACAACGAAATCATTCCATCGAGCTTTGGCTCGTTTGAATCGTCTTGATGAGTACTTTGTCTTTACATGGTATCCAAGGTCTGAAGAGAGAGCTCAAAGGTGGTCATAGGATCTCCGTAGCAAAATGACACAATCCTAAAATAAAAGCTTTTAAAAAAAAGTATTTTTAATTAAAATTTATATTTATTGTTGGTAACATGGTATTGGTTGTCTGGAACAGATCGCTGGTTAGCAATAAGACAGCAAGTTTGTACTTTTTTATTCTTAAATCTATGTACTATAAAAGTTTCTTCTTTTCTATTCTATTCTACAGGATATTTGAGAAGGTAAATTGACTAACGTTAAAATTACACCTTCCCATTACAGCAAGGGGATAAAAAACGCGGAGCAGGCTAGACTTTCGGCCTTCAAGAGCCCGTATCTTGGCAGTAGTGCAGTCAGCCCTCGAGTGAAGGGGCCTTTTGTGCCGAGAACTGCATTTCTCAGTCGCTTTGAAGGGCTCAAATTTAACCTTTGGAGATTTTAAAGGACTGGTGTCCCGTGCATGCGGGCGAGGATCGGCAAAGAGCTCAGTCTCGAGAGATATTTGAGTGCTTTTGTGCTTGTGTTTTGTTGTTTCGGTCTCTTGTTGAGACGTTTTAGCAATTTTGAGTTGTTTTTTTCGGCTGTTTCTGAGCGCTTTAGTTGAAATTGTTGGAATTTTATGAACAATTTTTGAAATTTTCTTCCAATGTCCTAACAAATAGAAGCATGGATTGTTGGACGAAAGGAGGGAATAAGTAAGATAATACGACCTTCTTCCTCTATCTAGTGCTATTCCAGTCTAGGTCTTCTTAAATTGGAGAGGATGTGGCTGTGGGGCGAGTTGCCGTCTGAGGTCATCTCCGGAACCCAAACAGTCTCACGACTAATATCTACTAATCGGGGCCCACTATACGTGATTTACTAAACACGTAGGAGATATTTGATATCCAATGTTAGAATGGGTAACCCATCCTGCCGCGGTAACAACTATTTAACGTAGCGGCTAGTCAAATGCCGACCACTGATTAATACTTGATAAAATATACAATTTATGGAGAAGACACAAAGGAGGTTGTATAGCTAAAAGCGAGATAGACAGCGTCTGTCGTATGGGCCGAAAAGTAGAAAAAATGCCTATAAATAATTAAATATAAATATATACAGGACTATATGACACACGGACGCCTATTCCTAAGCTAGAAAACTTAATATATTTGTTAAAGTTAACAGACGCCTTTTATATACATTTGTGTTTTTGTAGAAATATATAAATACATACATATAGATAATAAACGCAGACTCGAGGCGGGAATCGAACCCGTGACCGCCGGAGCGGAAAGCAAGGTCCACTGCGCCAACGGGCCAGTCAAATTGGGCATGTGCTGGGCGTAAGGGTCACCTGATTAATAATGAGTGCCGACGTCGTGCCGTGTATGATTCGTTAAAAAAACATAATAAAGAAAAAATCCTTATGAATTTAGCAAAGTACTGTTTCCCGACTTTTGTCATGCAAAGACGTAGTTCATTTATAAGTCAATTTAAGTACTTATAAGAGACATATTATATTCATGAGCACGTATTTTGTAAAGTGAAAATGAACATGCAACATTGTTGTATTTTTGGTGTATTGAAAAATTAATTCTATCACAACGACACAGAGTCTTAAATAGATGTAAGTTAAAAGAGTAGCGTTTCATTCATAAATGAAGCTGTTTTAAACTGTATTTACATGACAATAAGTGTTGAAATGGTTTGTCTTACAGTGTGCAAATAAATCTAGTTGTCGTATTTCATTTGTTGTTGACAGTGAGTCATATAGAGAAATGAAACGTACAGAAAAAGCAATCAAATTACGTATATAAGTAGTTGGCCAAGCAGATGTTGTTCTGCATTGCGTGGGAAAAAAATTATAAGCAAAACTTGTAGATCCCGTTCAGTGGCGTGTTTTAAAATTCGGTGCCCTGGGCCGATATGGGTTCCCACCTTACACAAAAAGAAAAAATGAATGACTGAATTAATATTTATTAAATTTGCAACTAAATGAGTTCTTCACGTATATAAAGTCAAAAAACCTCACATGAGATCGGCGTGAAGTGGCGGCAATGCTGTCACGTCTAGTGATGGTGTTGTTGTGGCGTTTCGTTCGGTTTTTATTGTAGAGACCTTTTTCATGATTAAAAAACACAAAAAATAAGTTGGAATAAAATGAGTTCTGTATACAATATATACTGTAGAAATTTAAATTAGAGGTAGCGCCACGCTTGTAGCCGAATTTGGCCGGCTCGTCCGGGTACCAGCACCTCTTTCTCACACGAGATCGGCGTGTGAAGTGGCGGCAATGCTGTCACGTCAAGTGATGGTGTTGTTGTCGCGTTTCGTTCGGTTTGTGAGACTTCCCGTAATTCGCCAGTCGTATATTAGTTCATGAACTTTTAGTCGTATGGAACGGTAGTAACCAATCGTTGTGGCTATCGACGCCTGGCTGGTGACTATCCGTATCTGGCTCGCACTTGCCGGTTTATATACAAGTACAAAGCTGAAGATTTGTTTATTTAGTTTAACGCGTTAAACAGGAACTACTGGGTCGATTTTACACGACAACTAGTAATCTATATACGAAAACTCAAATATCAATAAATAAAATATACCTGTCTGACAGTACCCTTTTTCTCAGAAACACAAACAGGTACAAAGTTGAAATTAATACCAAATACTGAGGTCTATAACCTCTTGAAACTGTGAAAATATCAACTCTCTAAACATACGCAGTCAAAAGATATGACCATTTATGTCACATTCCCTATACCAGTACATTCGAGACGGAAATCAAAACCTATAGGGTACTTTCCTATGTCCCAAAACTATGAAATTTGGCAAGACGTTAAATATTGTAACACAAGATGCTCTAAAAATATGTTGGTGCCGCATGTTTTCATGGTATAGGCATAGGTGGTTTGTAGTATTTACTTATTATCCTCATTACTTGTGAATCATAATATATCAACTGAATTTTGCTAAGAATGGCTGAAGCAATGAAGTCAGAGGAAGGTTTTTTTGAAGAGAAAAAATAGAGTACTCACAATTGGAAAAAGTAACTGTCATTCAAAAGCGAACGAAGCCATGAATTTTATCTCGTTTTTAAATAAACAAGCAAATCTCGTAGGTAGAAAATAGAATTAATTTAAGGTCTTGTTCTACTCCCAAAATTTCTTTCGTATACCATTATGAAGTCGTTAGTGGCCATTTTATAAATTTATGTTTTATACAACTCAAAACTGCTATTTTCTATGGAGATAAGCCGAATTGAGCTTAATATCAAAAGTATTCTGTATACAAATTTTTGTTTTAACTTAATTATTATTTTGCGCAGTTCCATGGGTATATCTAGTTTATCGCTTATTGTTGTGCCTTTCAGAAACGCAGATTCGAATCCTTTGAGGGCCAATATTATTTAATATTTTCTTCTATTTATTTAACTTATTATATTTACACAGACGCTGTGTCCGCGATATCGTCCCCGTAAAATTAGGTAAAAAAGTAAATCCAATTTTAGCGTGATGATATATAGCTTATCTCGATAAATGGGCTATCTAACACTGAAAGAATTTTTCAAATCGGACCAGTAGTTCCTGAGATTATCGCGTTCAAGCAAGAGCGTGTCAAAACACGCTTATATAGAAGGGTTCCGTATCTGGTACGCTATAAACGTATTTGTTAAATAACTTCGAAAGTTGTTGGCCGATTTCGTTCAAAATAATTTTACTTATGAGTTTTTAGCATGTTCTATCAACATGGAAATTTTCAAGTCTCTACGTCAAATAGTTTAAAAATGCTAGGGGGGACCACCTTAGGGGCAGACAGACGAACGGACGGACGAAGAGAGCGAAATTATAAGGGTTCGACTAATATCACAGAGTGACATTAATCGGGTCCCACTGTTTTACGTGCCTTCCGAAACACGGAGGAGGTCGGATATTTGAAAACCAGTGCTAGAATTGGTCAACCCTCTATCACCTGGCCGCGATAAGAGCTACTTAACCTAGCGATCGACTCAATTGCCGGCCACTAAACCACAACCGTCTCAACCGGTACATAATAACTTTATTAATCTATATCTATACTAGTCATACATTATTGTGATGTATATTTAATATACTTTTCGAATAGCTTCTACAATCGATCTTTTAGTGCCTAATAATCGTAAACAGTTAGCTGTATGTCAGCATGTAAAATAACGGGTATTTTTTAAAACTCTTACTGAGATATATTGGTACGCAATGACTTATTAAAGTTGAACAATAATTGCTAAGAACCTTGCATTTTCATACATTTATTATTTAAATTGTTTAAATAAATATACTGCATTTTATACTGTGTAAATTATTTTTGATCTGACTGATTGCCGCCACTTCACGCCGACCTCATGTGAGAAAGAGGTACTGGTACCCGGACGCGCCGGCCCAATTCGGCTACAAGAATGGCCTACCATACCTCTAATTACGATTAATATCACAAATTGACATTAATCGGGTCCCAATGTTTTACGTGACTTCCGAAACACGGAGGAGGTCTGATATCAAATATAAACCAGTGCTAGAATGGGTCACCCATCTATCACCCGATCGCAGCCAGAGCAACTTAACTTAGCGCGCAGCATGCGTCGTTATGCGTCGTCACGCTTTTATCATATTGCATGCCGGTCGCATGCAATATATATTTTTTTTAATATTTCAATGTTACCAATAGAGATTTTATATTTATTTGTGTGTATAGATTACAGGAGCTATATAACCAATACAATGTTATGGATGGAGGTTCCGGTTGATTCCGATGTTTAAAGAAAAAGAAAACTATAAAACAGCCCATAACGCGATGGAAACCGCCAAAAGCACTCGCATCCTCTCCTATCGGATCTCAAGTACCATGCCGGGCATTGAGATATTTTTTTTTATTGGGTTTACCAACAGCTTAACACATTTAAAACATATAATTTAAAGAACACACATGATATTAAGGCAAAATGTTAAGCTACTTAGAGATAAACAAATCATACACCATACAGCTAAGTGGGAAAAAAAAGAAATAAAATAATATATGTTGATCTCATTTCTTATGCGCCTAATGACATATCGATTTGGAAGCAGCGATTATTTAATTCGGTACATAATTATCCAGTCATAGAAATTTACAAACATAAATGAAATGCAATAGAAGTACAGTAACAAACAAAAAAAATTAGAGAGATTACAGTACATTTTAAGGTGGCAGGAGCCTTCTTTTTGGGTAGTGGAACTCTATATTATTATTATTATTAATATAGGTATGCGTTATAAAGAACTCACAATAGGTGCAAACGGTACGACGGGACCGTACGAGCCCAGCGGCTGCATGTGCGTGTCACAGGCTCTGCGCACCATGAGGCTAGGGCCAAAAAACCCCGCGTTGTACCACCCGTACATTTCCTTGGACGAGAACGGACCCTGGATCACTTGCTGCAACAAACATAAGCGAAAACTATACAAACACTACCTGAGAAACACTTTTTTATATTATACTAGCAGACCTGAACATTGTCTTTGCCAGACTTTTGGCTCCCCTGCTAATTGCAAATTAACATCTCCTCTGTCTTTCCCATATAACGTGACACTAGCCAAAAATGATTTATATATATATATATATATATATATATATATATAACCAATGAGCTCACCAAAAACGGTTATATAACCCCTATAATGCCGGAACCAGACAAGCTTCATTTGAATGATCATGTAGTGTTGCCGGGGAATTTGTGTAGCTGCGCAAAGTTTTGTGGAACTTTGTAGTCTTGACGGACAAAAATGTACAAACGCTTTCAGCTATGTTTGTGCAGTATAACACAGGCATTAAGTTGTGTACCTTAAGAACAGACGTCCGTGAGTTATGTATTTATATTTTTATATATTTTTATATACAGTTATGTATTTATATTTTTGACATCATATATACTTTAAAGTCCGTACAAAAGTCAAGGACGTCGGGACAAGGGTGGTCGAACTCAAGTGCGGCTGGATAGGACATATGGCTAGACGCTTTGATGGCAGGTGGTGTACTCAAGCTACTGAGTGGTGGCCTGGATTGGGTTGGAGAAATCCAGATCGACCCGTTGCACCGTTGGTTGACGACATCAGAAGACTGGCGGGAAGAAGAAGAAGGGGACAGTGGTAGAAGCAAAGGGAGGCCTATACCCAGCTGCGGGCGATTAAAGGTTAATAGATATATATACTTTAGGAAGTAAGGTAAGTAAAATTATCTCTGCTACAATAAGAAATAACCACCCAATTGACTACAGACCCGATGGATGATTCATATACGTTAAAAATATTTTTACAAAAATCAGACACAGAGGAATGTCCTTTTTTATTTAAAAAGGTTAAAGTCCTGACGGGCAAGGTTCTTGAGTTTTGGATAAACAACCCACCGCAACCTTTTTCATCGCAATCTTTTTTTGATACTGAGTTTTTTGACCCTAACTGTAGCTTTGTCGAGTTTGTCACTAAAATGTCCGTTGTTTATTATGAAAAAATCTTAAAAGTTAATGATCTAATTATGAAGTTATATTTGAATCTGTTAACCCCTAAGTTTGTATATTTTATTTATGTCGTGATTGTTGTTGAGATCAATTTGAATTAAAAAAAACCCTTTTTAGCCCCCATTCGCACGAGAGCTTTTTTACCGCGCGTCAAAAAAGCGTTCAAATAGAACAAATGGATTCCAAGTTTCCGTTCACACAGCAGGGCTTTTATAACGCGACGTTGTTTTATCGAACCATGTGCTATTTTTAATGCTGTGTACATACATATATACAGAATATTTTCATACCGACGACTCTGAAAAATCGCCAACGCCGAGATTTAACGTAACGCTTTTTAACTCTCGCGCGAATGAGGGCTTATTTATGTCATTTCGCTATGAGCGAAACCTTTTATTGCAAAACGGATGTTTCAGGTGTTCAGGATTTATGACTGTATAAAATAATAAAAAATACATTTCTAAATTGATAACTACTCAGAGGAACTGGTGACAGGTTTCAAGCTTGTTTAAGTACTATATGCGGCAGTTTATCTTTGATATCTAGAAAGTATCGCTAACCTAATATCAGGCGAAGTCATTGTCAAATACTCGAAAGATAATAACTTTATACATTTAAAACTTCGTAGAAATGTCACTAATCCCTTTTCCAGGATTATTTAAATCTCATTGTATTATTTTTATTATATCTCATAAAGTTTCTTGAATAGCGGTCGTAAACCGCCAAACAGACAGCAGGTCGGTTTTTGGCCAGGTAGAAACACTAGTGTTCCTTAAAACCACGAGCTTGTAGTTATAAATATTACTTTTTATTTAATAATTATTAGAGAAAGCGCCAAGCTCGCAGCCCTTTTAGTCTGCAGCCGAATTAGTTTGACGGCTCCGGGTACCAGTACATTAAGAATAACATGTACTCTATGTTTCCCTTTAAAGAAAGAAATAAAAAAAAAATAATTACCTGACTAACCTATCTAGGTTGTGTCAAAGCCAGTCAGTAGTCATTAAATGTCAAATATAACAATGTCGTTGTACAAAAAATTAAAATTTTGTACGCAAATCTAAAGATTTATGGCCCCATTTTGAACAGCCGCTGATCTCTAGTCCTTATATATTTAACTTATAAAAATTTAGTAATATCAATTCTTGAATAATTATATTTTAATACAAAACTTATCTCTTAATTACGGAAAATTGTAATAGTGAATTTGGAATGACGTGAGACCACTGCTCGTTTGCCCCTTTTTATATAGAAAAAAAATCTTTGTTTTCTTCGTAGCAGGTAATCCCTTTGAGGTACTCTGTGCTACAAAACGGAACTTAATTTTCCGAATGGTACTGCCGAGCATTAGCCCGAATGAAGATCATTTCTAAAGCAATCTAATTCCGATCGAGGTATAGTCGACCAAGAAATTGGTTTGCGACGCTAAGGTCGAATGTCGTTTGCACGTCAATTAGTTAAAAGGCTCATTTTTGCGAATTGTTTTGCGATACAATGTATCGTAAATTAGTGCCTATCAGATATTTATTTGACGAATTGTTCCTGCGATACAATGTATCGTAAATAAGTGCCTGTCGGATATTTATTTGACGAATTGTTCCTGCGATACAATGAATCGTAAATGAGTGTCTGTCAAATGTTTATTTGTCAAATTGTTCTGCGATACGATGTATCGTAAATAAGTGCCTATCAAATCTTCATTTGACCAAATGTTCCAACGATATATTCATTATGTAAGAATACACACGTCATGGCGTTTATTTTGGTATTTCCTCAATATTACATTACGCACACTTAAAAATTGTTTATGTTTCCACAGAACAAATAAGTTTTATACCGTAGTTAATTAGCTGTTAATTTATTAATTTAATTAGCTATATGAAATGTGAAAATATAAAAGTTTTTCTTTTATATTTTCACATTTCATATAGTCCAATCATTTGGTTCGAAAAACAGCAGTTTCCTGGAAAGTTTTTACAATACATTTATCACAATGATTATACATTATAGAATAATATGATTATATAACTTTTCTTTTACATCATGAATAGGCATGACGATAGCAATCAGAAATCATTACATAATATATTTATCTGATAAAATAGGATGCATAAAGCTTAACAAACGTATTTATTTTTATATTGCGATCGAGATTAATAGGGATTAACAAAAAAAAGGAAACTACAAAATACAACAATCCGCCATGACAGCTAAAACACCCAGCAAGGCTATAGGTTATATACCATCAAGCTAAGACTAATAGTAGCGGAGTACCAATGAAGAATATTTCAAAATCGGCGGTGTTTTCCCCCCTTTTGAGAGCTTCCGCTGCGTGCGCTCCATAAACATTTAAAGTTTCGCAAAAATCATGTATGACGGAATTGTTATCCTTTGAAAGTTCTAAATAAAAGTCTGCGACAGCATATGTCTATCTTTTAAGGTTGGCTCCCTATAACTTTTTTTATGCTAACCAAACATGCATGAGAAGCTTAACTACTTTGCTTTAATCCGCGAATGAATACGAGGGAAAATCGGTGTAATGTTGCAACCCGGAAGCTACACCACCGATTTATTATTATTATTAAAGTAAACTTTACTAAGGTTATTCGTTAAGTAAACTTTACGAATAACCTTTGTAGAGGCTATCCCCTGATGATGGTTCGGTGTCGAAGCGAAACGTGCGTTGAGGCACATCGGAAAGTCAGTGTAGTGCTGTGCTTTGGTGTCTTTATGCCGTCCATCCATCTCGCCATTGCATGACCTGGATTTCTCCAGTCTACTCTATGCCACCACTAAGTTATTCTCCTAGAATACCAGCAAACTGTCATTTGTCCTAGACCACGTCTAGGCAAATGTCCTGCCCAGCTCCATTTATGCTAGGCTACCCTGTTTCCGACGTCCTAGACGTTATTACAAAGTAGAATTTGGGTATTGCAAACTCGGTCTTGAACTATTGCATACAATAAAAGCATATGCGTGTTATCTCACGTTTTATGGTGCGATTTTACTGTGGCGAAACCATTATAATTTTACAATTAGGCTATAAATCACGTGAGTTGTTTTTTTCTACTTACTGTACATATTGTGTTAGTTAGTAGTTACTTTTTAGGGTTCCGTAGTCCTATAATGAACGATTACAAATTAGCTTTGTCCGCCCGCTTTGTGGCCTTCTCTAGGATTTCCTAACTATTAGATGTACTGACTTGAAATTTTCCATGTTGATGCAGACCTTTTGACTGACGTGCAATGTAAAAACTATTATTTCATAAAACATTCCGTCCGTGTCACATTGTTTTTAAAACAATTTTACCCTAAACTTTTTTACCTTAAGCTTTCCTAACAAATACTTTATACTACTTATAGGTTGTCGTAAAAGTAAGGTTTAAATCATGACAAAATAAACTTACCTTTAAAGAAGCGTTAGTGGTAACACTATTACGAGCGATTTCCCACGGAGAGCGCGGCATCTTAAATATCCTCTTTGTTTCGGAAGACACGTAAAACAGGGGAACTCGATTAATGTCACTTTGTGATATTAGTCGTAAGGTTGTAGAGATTTTGGGGGTTCCGAGGATGTCGTCAGATGGCAATCGGTCATCTTAACTCGCCCCACAGTCAAATCATTTGCAATCTAAGCGGACCCTGGTACTTAACCGGAATAACGCTAGTAAGTAGAGACACCTTTACGTTTACACTAAAATTTAATGAAACAATGACAGGTTTTACTTAAAGTGTTAATAGCTCAACGGTTGAAGGACGAACTGGAATCCGTAAAATGTCGGTTTTAAATTCCGACCCCGCTGGGCTACCGTTGTAGCCCATGATAATACATCATGAGCTACAACATTTGCCTAATAAATAGGCTTACTTCAAAGTGTTTCCAGTATTCTTATAAAGCATTACATACAATTACAATGACATACAATACTACACACAGGGCTGGTGGCAGGGCTGCGGGGTTAATGCCGGCATATGCAAGCCGCCCGTACAAACTGCTGAGCATTATTCCGGTTGTGACAGTCGTGTAAAATGCTAGTGAAGGAACCAGGAACAAACTGACGCCGACAGGCCGCGCAACCCGCCGGCACAACCCGGCGATCATGCCAGCGGGTCGTCTGTGCAGCAAGTTCGGAAGCAGGAATACCCGCCGACACGCCACCGGCAGGCCGTCGGCAATGTTTGTAGCAGCCTTAAAACAAGTTATTATTATAGGTGCTCCAAATAGCCGCCTCCATGAATTAGTAGCTCCGATTTGATATTAATAAAGAGCTTAAAAGCGACACTGATATATCGATATACAATCCGTACAAATCTCCGCACAGTGCCGGCTGCCCGTCGCATACAACGCGAAACCAAAAAATATTCTCCCTTGCATTCGCTTTTGGCGTATTTTATAATAAATTACATTTGTCTCTGGCTTCCTATTTGATAAAGAAACAGAAAAAAATTGTATTAAACAATAAACAACAAAAAGTTTTGTAGTGGTTTTTTTTTAAATTGTTGCCAAAATTTTAATATATACTTAACTCGTCGCGTACAATATAAAACCAAAGAATATGCTCCCTTGCTTACTCTTTGAGGTACTTTCTTTAAATTAAAAAAATTGTCTCTGGTATTCCATTTATAAAAAAATGTGAATAAAATATAAATAAATTTCTAAAACTATGATTTTTATACCCGTTTTTTTAAATATTACAAGGAGCAAACGGGCCGGCGGTTCACCTAGGTGGCTACCGAAGCCCATGGACACCTGCACCACTAGAAGTCTAGTAGATGCGTTTCCGGCTTTTAATGACAAGCTAAGGCCACCGGGAAGTCTAACAAACTAAACGAAAGGGACAGCAACACCATCGCTTGACATGACAGTATTTCCACCACTTTACGCCAATCTTAAGTTAGAAAGAGGTACCCAGACGCTCCGGTCCAATTCGGTTGCAGACTAAATGAACTGCAAGGTGGCACTACCTCCTAGATAGACAGGACTAAAGGAAAGAAATGAAATAAAAGGATATAAATGTAGGTGGAGAGAGAAAGGATGTGGTTACTACTGTCACGAAAATAGCTAGGGTAGTCCGTGGTCGCGTACCCGTGGTAGACCTGATCAGTTATTGGACAGATAAAAAGAAAGATCCACTCCCTTAGATGCAGAATCTTAGTCTCTCGTTTACCGTTTATAAAAAAAAAATGTGTATAAAAAATTAAGTTCTAAAACACACAGGTACTTTTACAAATAGTTGGCAACACTTATTTTTAACCCGTTGTAAAAGAAAACATAATCGCAAATGCATACTTTTCCCCATGCATTTTGTCTTCTCTCCTCTGGTTTTCGACGTATTTTGAAATAAATCAATACCCTTCAATATAACTGTACACATATCATATAGGAATTCAGCACAACAGAGTAGATAACTAATGAAGTGTATCCATAAATCACAACACCCATATATTAGCATTGTTCAGTATTGACAGCAGACACCGCACATTTATCACCTGCTGTACAACATTCTGCTACAACATTACACTGTGACGTTGAATTCACTTAGAATGCATTTGATAAGTCGCTTGACATAGCCTGAATTTGAAATTATAATATACTAGCGAACCCGGCAGACGTTGTCCTGCCCGAACGTTGGGCTACTTACTATATACGTCCTATATCATCCCCGTACCCGTTCCCGTTCCCGTCACCTGATCCCGTATTATTAGAAATAACGAATGACTACGAATCGTTGCTCCTTTGTACAGCGGTAATAAAGTGCAAATTGACTCTTTGACGTTAATAACACACCTACATTGCTTAGACAACAGTGAGTGTTTGTAATTTAATATGAATAACAATAATGTTCAAATTGACTCTACATTTAAGTTAGTAAACATTTTATGTGTATAAGAAATGGGCTGTTTTTGGGGTTTCCCGTCAATTATTCTAATTTTTCTCGCTGTAAATACTATCCTTGGATTTCAACGAACATTAAAAGAAATTGGTAAAATGGTTGTTGAGTTATGCGCTTACCAACACATTTTGCGATTCATTTATTTATATATATAAATAAATTTATATAATATAAAATAAATAAATAATTATATATATAATATGCAACATATACACATATCATATGTATTGAAATATATTTTGCATATACAGGGTGACTGGTGAGACACTTACAATAATCGGGAGACCTGATATTTGATGACCATATACGACGAAAAAAATTAACTACTACTTGAGATTAAGAGAAAGTTAACTAATTATTTACGGAATGCATGGACATACTACCGTGGACGCACGATGATGGTCCATTTTCCCTTCAAACTTTAGTCCTGGCTTAGTACAGGCAAAAATACCTATTTCACTCAACACTTATTCACGTCGCAATCGAACGTTAAGATGAAAAAATGAAATTAATAATACAGTTTTAGCAGGATCACTAAATAATCACATTGTATTCGATAACACACCATCTAATTGTATTTTAAAGGAAGGAATTGTCAATTAAAAATATTTCCTTAATGTTTCTTATAAAATGAAAGAACTACCAGACGTCGCAATCGAACGTTAAGATGAAAAAATGAAATTAATAATACAGTTTTAGCAGGATCACTAAATAATCACATTGTAACACCACCGAATCCGCCACCAAAGCACAGCACTACACTGACTTTCCGATGTGCCTCAAAGCACGTTTCGCTTCGACATCGAAGCATCATCAGGAGATAGACTCTACAAAGGTTATTCGAGGAGAACTTTACGAATAACCTGTGTAGAGTCTATCTCCTATAGTAGAAGGGAAACGTTGCAGCATTACACCGATTTTCCCTCGTATTCATTCGCGGATTAAAGCAAAGTAGTTTAGTTTCTCATGCATGTCACGAGCAGGCGGTTCACCTAAGTGACTACCGACGCCCATGGACAACTGCAACACCAGAGGGCTCGCAGATGCGTTGATTGCGATGATTCTCGTTATTTGCTTTTTCTTTATAATATGTAAAGAAGAAGATGGGTAAACGGGTAAGATTAACTACTATGTTACTATCGACGGCCTTAGAGAACTGTACAACCAGAAGGTTCGCAGATGCGTTGCCGGCCAAAAATTAGTATACTCATTACGATCGTTTTACAAGTTGTCTACCTTAGGAACAGACGTCCGTGTGTCATATAGTCCTGTATATATTTATTTATTTATTATTTATTTATTGTTAGTAAAATTATAGAAGAATACACAAGACTGTTCAGAATTTTTCAAAATATTCCAAATTAATCTTCATTACATAGTATAAAATGAAGTCGCTTCCCAGCTTTGTACGCGCAGATCTTTCAAACCACGAAACGGATTTTAATGCGGTTTTCACCAATAAACAGAGCGATTCCAATCCGATCCCATTTTCAATAGACTTACAACTGTTCATACAGTAAATTGTACACAATACTAGTGTCTCTATAGCTCAACTGTTAAAGTTTAGCCTGAATCCTATAAGATATTCGGTTTAAACGCCGACTCCCGCGGTGATCGGCATTCTCAGTCCTAGTAAAATATTTTATATGATAGAGATAGAGATAGAGATAGAGATAGAGATAGAGATAGAGATAGAGATAGAGATAGAGATAGAGATAGAGGTAGAATATGACGAAGTTGATATCCTGATATGTGATTCGTAGCTAGGATCAAAAGTTGTGGATCCGTGCACCAATTTTGTAAATATTAGGTTAATTTGTATCTTACAATGAGTAAGAATAATAAATTAAATGAACATGTTTGCTCTTTTATTTATAATTTTGGACTTTTATGTAATCTTTGTTTGCGTTGTGGTGGCAATATAACTACAAAAAATAGATAAAACTCTTTTAATAAAACAACGACATTTGTTAAGAATGTCACATATTATAATAATAATATTTAGCTTGTAAATTAACAATAACATTAACAATTTGAGCAATTTAGATTAATAAAGTGATAATTTTAATACATGTCAATAGTAATCAACAAAAACTTATTTATTTATTAAATATTCCTTCAGAATCTACCATACTATTACATAAAACCAAGCAATAAATGGGTGTTTAAAGCAAACCCGACTGGTTCATAGCGAGAGAGGTTTAGAGGGTTACAATACATTAACCCGCAGCACATATTTTATACGTACGAGCTATCCGTTCTGCATTTTGATTCCAAATAGTTTCAAGTTGAAATACGTTTGACAAAGATTTTTTTACGATTAAAGCATTCTTCTGCATTTATTAAACACAAGTATCGTCGAAGAATTATAGTAATTTAAGCTTAACTTAAGAAGTCTCTCATTTAATACCTTTTTACTGTTTCATAAGTCCTACAAGGAACCGTTATAGTTTGTATCCGACAGCAAAGATTTCCCTTTTTAAAACAAGTTGACGAAATACTTATTAAGTATTTTTGAAATAAAACATTTTACGCACGCTTGACTTGGGGAGTAACCTGGTGAACACGTGACGAGCGCGTTACGAAAATTGTAATCTGGCGAGTCAATGTCGTTTCTTTCTTAGTATATTAATTTATCTTTTGCTTCATAAATTAAATATTTAAAGAAAATAACATTTTCAATATATTTTAAAGTTCATAAAAAAACTAAATAAATAAATTATATAAATGTGAAAAGTTAGCGTTATCCGATATCTGCCTCGCACATCTGCTTAGAGGACGTGTCGTCTTTAACGACATAACGTGACTGAAAACTTTGCACTAATCACTTTCTATACTTGACACTGTTTTACTTACGCACTATATCTTAAAATCACCGTTACAAATTGTACTTATAAACATGAGAAACTGAACTACTTTGCTTTAATCCGCGAATGAATACGAGGAAAAATCGGTGTAATGCTGCAACCCGAAAGGGCTGTGGGGCGGGTTAATTGGGCTAGTGTATTACAGTATTGGTAAAACATAGGTAGCATATTCAACAAAAGCGAGGGAATTGGACCGTGTAGCTTACAGCTAACCAGAGCCATACTTATGATTCTAATAAGTCATTTTATCCTTACAAATATAATAAAAGAAGAAGAGAGAGTAGGAAGAGAAGGGAGAGAGATTAGGTAGGAGAGTAGTAGAATAAGAAAGTAGGAGAGTATGTTTGTCCCTAAAGTCTTCTACTTGTTCTACTTTCAGGAAAAATGTATAGTTTCCGAGAGAAGAAAGTTTAATTAGACCGTCTTCCAGTAGAACAACTCGTTCTATTGACTTGATTGAACTCATGTCAGTTCTACTATCCCTCGACTTTCAGTACTCCGAAAGTAGAGGGCACTAGCTTGTAGTGCAAAACTTTTTGGTTGCTTAATCTGTATTTATTTAAATAAGACGATTCATTTGTTCATCAGATGTTCCATTCAACCATAAATAACTTAAGCCGTTACATTTCGTCCTGAAAGTTGCCAATTAAGGGGCACTTAGCTCATTGTTCATCGTTAACATGAAGGTGTGCAATTCGTGACCAATGGTGGCACCAGCGACCTACTTAACAAGATGTCTCTGCAGGGTTAACAATTCTCTCCAAAAGGAAATCGATAAATTTATTTGAGTATAAATGAAAGTTACGCTAATGAACCCAGCAGTTGGCTTAAAAAAAGAAAAGATTCTTACACCCTATTAAATAAATATGAAATGATTATGAACCATTCTCGGGATAACTTGAACATACTGAGTGTATCAAATTTAATGAACATTCGTTTCAGTGGTCAGTCAGGCGTCATTAAAATAAGAGAAAAGCTACTGCCTGCCATTATCTCTTTTATAGACAAAAAAAAATCTACTTATTTTTTAGCATTTAAATTTATAAGGCCACGCATGAATTCGTGACCAACGACGCTATTGATAAATCACTTGTAGGGTTGCTAGTCCAGCTATTTGCTACGAAAAATAGCAGTTATCTGGAAAGTTTTGTGGGAGTTTTTAAAATTGTCAATTTTATAGATTTTGATGTGTTCTTTCCGAAATTTGACCTTGCCTATGGATTTTATGAAAACAAAAAGTAGATAACATAAATTGTAAGTAATTGTGTCTAGTTTCATTTTGTAAATCAACTTTCATTGTGAAATGAGTCGAAAATTAGACATTGGCAAAAAACTCCTTTTATTCGCAATTTTGCCCATATGGCGGCGCGAGGGACACCCAGTGGCAAAGTCAAAATTCAGAAAGGGCACACCAAAATTTATAGTTTTTTTGCCAATTTTCAAATTCATGCAAAACTTTCCGGGCAAAACTACCAAATGATTGGACTATGCCAATTTTTTGTAGAATTAAATTATGGTCATTTTTGACGATATTAATAACGCAAATAGGCCAAACCCGTAACAATTTAATAAAAATGCTGTACTAATTGGTGCACTAATTGCTAGCTTACTTTAAGAGATTAAATATGTCTTGCTTTCTTCTGCCTAGTATTAATAATTCTACTCGATCAGATGATTTAGTTGTGTTTTTAAATATGGGTTAATAGTATTTTATGCAACAGTTGTATTAGATGGCTTAAAAAAGGGAGTAGCGTGAGTTACAAGGAGAGACGCCACAAGCCTTTTTAGACCTGGTTTATACAGCAATGTATACAATTTTTTCTACAACTAGACTACATGTTTGAAACAAAACATAAGAAAAAAAAGAAATAATTATTATGTCGTAAGCTTTGTTATATATATACCGAGATTTTGAAAGCAATAAATTTTTCGTAAGTGCCTGTGCTATGATCGAAATGTCTTCATGTGTACAGATAAATTCGTCGTCATCCATTTCTATCCACAAAATTAGGCATAGAAACTAAATAAAACGAAAATTTAAATTAATAATTTTTAGAGCAACTATTTGTATGTATACATTAAGAAAATAAACGAGTAGGAACGTAAATATGTGTTTTTTATTTGTCGTGTCACGTGCCACATATGTCTTTACATATAAAACGGTATTAGAGGGTAGAAGTAGGATGCAAGTTCTTGTTTGTGTTTGGCAAAGTTTCAAATTGCCAACTAGATGCTGATAGATGTCGAAAGTGTCAGCGTCACAGAGTCTGGTTTAATTGACAAAACATCTGGGCGCGTTTTCTGTTTACGATTGGAGCAGGTAGAGTCAGCACCGTGAAATTTTTTGACATTTATCTTCCAATTATAAAATTAAGGTTTATACATTTAATGGTCACACTATTAACCTAGTTTGAGGAAAGCCACAACACGGTTTCTAATTATAATTCACTATGTGTTTCAAGGCATGCGACTCTTTAAATTATATCGTTTTATGATGATAAAATGACTTACAATTGTGATTTTTAAGCTGCTGTTGTACTTAAAATATTATTTAATATAACATTATTTACTTTAGACATATTTTATGTATGTTTATATACTCGCTTCAAATTCAGTTAACCGTTAATATCGAATTGGTTTGTCTAGAGTCTAGACTAATGGCAAACCAACCCAAGCTTAACTTAACTTTGTCTAGACTCTAGAGAGGTCGAAAGTGGATCTGTGTACCTAACCGATTTCATTCCCTCCTTTCTACCGTTGAACTACTAACCCTCTTAGGGTTCATTGATGTTCAACATTTAGTATATCTTTTGATTGATTGATTGAATAAACTTTATTGTACACAAAACGGTTATTATATCTACGATATCCGAGGACCTGATATTTGATGATCATATATGACGAATAAAAGTTAACATTAAATATCACTTAACTACTACGTGAGATTAAGAAAAAGCTGATTAATTATGTAACCAACTAGTAGTATTTGTATTAATTAGGGTTTCGTCTGCATACATATTGTAGAGAGAAGAAATTTTATGAGTAATATTATTTATGAAAATGTAGTATAATAGAGGAGACAAAACGCCACCTTGAGGTACACCAGCACGACAATCACGCTAAGACGAATCCATCTCATCGATCTGTATACGTTGCTGGGAACCCTAAAGGTAATTTTGAAACCAGCCCACAACAGAGGGAGATATATTATTGTAACGTAACAGACTTAGCAACATATCGTGATCAACACAATTAAAAGCATTGCCATAATCTAATAAGACTAGTAAAGTATGACGTCTGCTGTCCATATCCAACCTAATGTCGTCAGTAATCTTTGCTATGGCTGTAGCCGTGCTGTGACCTGTTCGAAAACCAGATTGCAAGGGATTAAGAAGGGAATATTGGTTCAAGAAAGTAATTAGTTCACGAGAAACTATTTTTTCTAAGACTTTTGAAAGAAAAGGACGATAGTTAGAACAAGAAGATGTTTTAGCTTTTTTAGAGATAGAAGTTATTTGAGCAGTCTTTTAAGCACTTAGGAATACTCCAAAAGATAAGGAAGAGTTAAGGATATATAATGTTAATGCTAGTAAAATTTGGGATGCCGCTTTTATATGGAACAAATTACTTATGTCATATTGATTACAAATATTATTATTTATTCATTACAACTTTGTAATTTACAATAATATATTAGTAATTAGAGACTTATACAAAAAAAAAAAGATTTGGTTTATATAACTCGACGAAGGTATTGCGCAAAGTATGAACAAAAATAATAGTCAAGATTAAACCTCCTTTTAAGTTGGTTAAAACGTTATTGACGCGATACTTGCAACCTCATGGCAATTCGTTAATTAGTGCTATCTGATAAGATCGATATCGTGTACACATAGTTGGAGAATAACGATGAAAAATGTTTCTTTAATGAAGAATGTTAATTCCAATAATAAGATAATAGCCGGCGCCGTCGGCACGAGGAAGTTATTATTATGCATACAATTATTGCCCCCATATGGTTGTATCTAATTGTAATGGACACGTAAGCTGTGTTGATACAAGATGTATGTAAAAATGCAGTGCGTACAAAACAAAAATTCAATATATTTTTTTTTGCTTCCTACTCATATGAATGTTTATCAAATAAATAAAACATTTTTAATATAAAAAATATTATTAGCTGCAATTCCTACCCCTACCTACCTATTTATTTATAAGTGACACACAATCAAAGCTTTGATAGTAGATTTGTGCTAAAATACAGTGTGTTCAACGTTCAATTGCAAGATTTTTTTTTCAGTTTCGTAATCTCTTATTATTTTCTATAAGATTGTATATTTCCTTATTTAAGCATGTGAATTCGCAGAGCTAGCAAGTTTTCATTAAACTTGTATGTATGTAAACCTCTATTAGAAGCAGGTCTGTTATAAAAATAAAAGATACGTCCGCTTTGGTGCGCAATATCATAGTGTGAAAATGTCTTTTCTTTATGTAGTTTAATTAGTTATTTAGAATCAAAGTCTAAATACATAATAAATTTGCAATGATGATAGGGTTCTGTGGTGAACCTCGGATAAGGGGGAGTGGAAATTGTATTAGCTATGACAATTATTTTTAATAAATTACAACTACAGTTTTAGTTACAGGGGAGAAATTTAATGTATGTTAAACCCTTTTAGAAGTAATTCTGTTATACGTTGGTGCGAAATATGAAGCATGAAAATGTGTTTTCTTTATCTACTTTAATTACTTATTCATAATTAAATAAAATTATAATTATTAAAACTATATTATAAAATGAAAATTGGTAATGAAATTTCATTACCAGTTACACAAAATAAAATACAGAGCTAGGAATGCATGTAAAATTATGCACCATTTATATCAAATTAGTTTTTTAATTTTATTATTAATTATTCACCAAATGAACAGCTGTCAATAATGGCGTCGGGCATGCGCAGTACCGCTACAAAATGCCACTGTTATTTTGTTGCGACTGGGGATTAATTTTGTTATATAGTGTTTAACTAATTCTAACTTTTTCTGTTCACATGCAGCAGAAACATTTTGATATGACAATCAGAGGATTTTTACCTACTCATTGATATATATTTCATCGTCTGAGATCTAACTTTATAATAAAACAATGAATGAAACCTATGTTGTTAGACCTAAATAACGTTCTTGCTTGACAGATTATAAACGGTTATTTAAAATGCATATAGCCCACCTTCATAATTTGAGATGCTAAAACCAAACATTGTAATGGCAAACGATGCTGTATTGTCAAGCTAAATCTTCGGCATATCTAAGCAAGTAAGTAGCTTTTAGCAAATTACGACGCCTACTCGTGTATATGCGTACGCCTTGGGGCAAAATGGTTCAATGGCCATATCCTTTGCTACAAATGTATGTAGTAGCAGAGACTGCTGTTAGATGTTTAATCAATTTGATACATAGAGTTATTTTTGAAATACAACATGCAGGATTAATATACTGTACTACTTGTACCAAAATTTTGTATTGACTGAAGAATTGCCTAAATAGACTGTCTCAAATCTATTGCGCTGTATTATGTATATTTGCCTTGAACATAACCTTTTTTTATGTTACAAGGGTCAAACGAACAGGTGGTTGACCTAAGTAACTACAGACGCCGATGGACATCTGTACGACCAGTAGGCTAGCAGATTACCGGCCTTTAATGCGAGTTTAGGCCACCGGGAAGTCTCACAAACCAAACGAAACGCGACAACAATACCATCACTTGACGTGACATGATAGTCACTTCACCCCGTTTTTATGTGGGAAAGAAGTACTGGTACTCGGACGCGCCGACCAATTACGGATGCAGACCACAGGGTCTGCTAGCGTGGCGCTACCTCTAATTAGAAAGACAGTAGTAAAGGAAAGGGCTCGAGTAAAAGGATATAAAGGTAGATGGAGAGGAGAGAAAGGATGAGGCTCATTTTAAATTTTTTGCCAGCCTACTGTACTAACAATTTTAAGATATTTAGTAAAAAAAATGTAATCAGGTATATCCGTTTAGCGTGTCTAAAATAATTAACAAATATTTAGGTATAGATAGATTTTAATTAACCTTCACATGTTGTAAAAATATATTGATATTATGCGTACCTTTAGATAGTACTTTTGTGACTATCTCATGGTCTATATACTGCCTTCTAACCATTATTTTGCGCTACGTCTGGAGGCGGGACAGCCGTGATTGTATTTCTCAGAACAATAACGTCAAAATATTTTGAACCTTAAGAAGATATCGATAAATTTAAAATTACATCGACTTATTTTAAACGCACTATTAAAGTAACAAATAACCCTTAGTGGGCTGTTTGGGGTGGGGTTCACAAGCCTTATTTGACGTTACATTTTTAAAATTAAAAATGTAATTTTAAACTCAAATGAGGCTTTAAATATAATTTTTTAAGAGCAGAGTATTTAAATTTTCAGCCAGTTAATAACATAAAAATAAATATACTTGTAAACTGAAAAAGTATGGACGTGAGCTTCTTTTTTTTAACGTGTATATTTTATTCCATATTTCGTATCAAATACTATATAGGTATTTGAAAAAAAATTCTAATATATACAAATTGCGTGAAGGTATTTGACCCATTTCCCGGGAACATAATATAATTACATATATGAAAAAATTGAGATGCTGACGATAAGATATGTGTTTAAGGTATAAAAGACCCCAAACGACAAGTCTAAAGCAGACGCTAGGCGAGGGTTGATGATCAATGAGCTAGAATTACGAGACGAAGCTCAGACATGGTACGTCCAAGATTAATTACACGAAGGATCGCAACGGTACCCAAATTGCTCAAATGTGAGGTCTTTGATCTGATCGAATGATCCCGTTTCAAGACAAGATATTATCTGCAGTGAAATAACTTCACAGATTTTACGCTTCATTATATAATATTGGGAACCTGGTAATTAATGATGGTATTGCAGGAACAGCACCGAGAGATTGACGAGGAACAGTGAGCCAGCTGTGGTCAAGAACGATTAGCCAACTGCGAGATTGTGATTTGTGCAGGATGCCATAAGCAATGATGATGATGATCATTAATCTATATATGTAAAAGTCACGTTTCAAGAAATATCGAAAACATGGAACGTACAATGATGTAATTTAGCAATGAAGTAGTTTTTAGTGAGTGGACATCAATTAAGAAAGGGTTTCGATATTGCTAGATTAAGGTCTTAGAGCTCGTGCAAGTTTAATTTTACGAGGGGGAAGTTGCGGGAAACAGCTAGTTTTCTTATAAGGTTGGATATATATTTTTTATTTATATATATTTATCGCAGTGCAATGATCCACCATAGTAAGATATCACGGTCCACGAAACCTCATTCTTATCTTATAATAAGAATAAATTATTTGAAATGTGACTTAAATATCGTAATTATCACGGAAATGTCTTTTTAATTCAGTGGACACATCACTACACTCGTTAACTCGCTATTTTGAAGGCAACTGGTTTAAAAGAGATCAACGTATTATTAACAATTTACGTATTGGAATGAGTACGCCCTATCACTAACGTTTCGAATCGTTCGAGTCGAGGAGTTGACTGTATTTAGCATGAAAATGTTCGTCCTAGGCCAGAACGAAACGCGACAACAATACCATCAGTTGACGTGACAGCATTGCCGCCATTCCACGCCGATCTTATGTGAGAAAGAGGTCTTGGTACCCAAACGCACAGGCCCAATTCTGCTACAAGCGTGGCACTACCTCTAATTAAAATGTATGCAAGGAGGCAATAATTTTGGTAAAATTTATTTATACCACGAAAACAAGTTTATTTTGTTAAAAATCTGACCCTGTTCTTATAAGGCGTCGTGCTTAACCTATCTTAATACAATTAAGTTATAAACCAAGTTCATGACAAAACAGGTTAATAATTACAAAGTATTGTTATTTCACTACTGACAACTTACAAGAACATTCTGGACGTTTTGACAGACACCTCAATTATATATACGTATTAATTATTTACTAAAACAATGGCGCCTTATAATAGAGTTTTTAGAAGTCCTCTTTGTCGGACAAGGCTATGCAATTGCATTCCCTGATGATAATATATGCGGTGGTAGGACAAGCCACAGATTGAAAACAATTCCGTAGGAATTTGAACCTTATTTCGATAGCAGTAAGACCTTTAAATTGGAGTTTTATGTAAAACCTCCAGCATATTACGGAATTAAACGCAGCCGCAATGCAGACGGCGTATTTAAAACTCGCATGCGGGCCTGAAACTGATTTATGCTAAGGTCCCCCAAATTTATTGGGTTGTGAGTTTGAATTGTGGTAGACGGTGAGTTTGAGGTCCTCACTCGACCGGTGGGGGTTTTCGTTTGAATTAAAAAGGAAACGAAGCGAAAACACGAATATAAACATTTAAAAATTGCTATAAATTTTAAGTACATACTAATTAATAAACGGAAGTTTAACGGTTGTGATTTGGAAATGTAGACGGTGAGTGTTAAGGTCTTCGCTCGACTGGTAGGGGTTTTCGTCTGAATTAAAAAGAAAAAAAAAAACGTTGTACTGTTTTAATATAAAGAAATGGCGCCATTTGCTAGCAAAGAAATTCAAACAGACAGTTCTTTACTGTCGTCTGCCGACAGAGAGTTCTAGAAGATTTAGAATGAATAATTTAGAACTAGAACTAGAGAATTATTATAGAAAGTGAATATTACTATGTCATAAATACGAAAGTTTGTACACATGGATGTTTGTTTAACGCTCTTTTACGTAAAAACTACTGAATGGATCTTAAAAAAATATAGTTTATCTTAAATAGTTCTACAAAAGTCCGCGACAGTATTTATCTCTCACGTTTAAACCATTAACGCCAATATATCAAACCATTAAGAAACGGGAACGCGAAAGGGAAATGAAATAGGAACGGGAACAATATTATAGGATAATAGAATGTAGTACATAGTAAGTAACCCAACGTTCGAGCAGGACAATGTCTGCCAAGTCCGCTAGTTATGTAATATACCTAAGTGAGGTCCTAAAAGTAATGATAAGAGGATATTTTTTGCAATTTTGAATCCATTCCAATCAAGAAATACATATAAATACGTTATAAAAAAGACTCTTATTGCATAACCATGTAAGCCAATAAGATACTTTACCTAACATTAAGTGCAAAATAAAGTGTGCAAAAAGCCTCGGCTAACGAGATATTTCATTAAACAAATGCTAATGAAATAATGTTTTCAATTCCAACATCTTTACAAGTTGAAGTGAAATACGTGAACGCTAAATAACTGGAAACCTGCATCGCTTCCTGCAATCGGTATTAATTCCTAACATGAGGCTTAAGGGTGGCTACAACAGAACTACACATTCCTATTTTACTTCTTGTATTTAAATGCTGTATGTACCTACAATTGTCCTTTGAGCGCCTGGTGGTTCAAGGCAAAGTAGAAGGTATCAGACCGCATGGAAGGTCCCCCATGAGGTGGACTGACCAAATTAGTATGCCACAAACTGTCCTCTGCACGAGAGTACCACCAGACGCGCGGCTGTGAAAGAAGAATGGCGACACATGGTTAAGCTTGCCACACAAGAAATGACAGCCACGACCACTCTGCTAAGAGTGTAGCAACCAAGAAGAAGAATGTATGAGTGTTAGAAATTTAACTTTAATCATAATTAATTAAGTTTTTAAATGTATTTTTCATATGCTGCTGCTGTATCTTTGTAATAAAAAAAATCTATTATCTTTATATATAATAATCGGCTGTACATTTGTCACCCTACTTCTCCCTCCTCCTAAGCCTTCGACTGACTTGGATAAAATTTTGTATGTTTGGAGTTTGAAAAGACAATTGAATAGGTCGAAATTGTAGGTATGTAACATAAATTAGGTAAGTTTCTCGCTGTAACTCAATAATGGCTGGCCCGTTTGACTCCTGTTAGTTTTGTTTTATTTGCATTCATTCTACAAAAGTTTAAAAAAAACACAAACAAAGGAAATCTCAAAAGAATCTGTGGAATATTTGCAATAGTTTATTTAGAGTTACCACTACGCTTGCAGGTCTTTTGGTCTGCAGCCGAATTGTGTCGGTCTGGCCGGCTGAAAGTACCCCGTCCTCACACAAGATCGGCGTGAAGTGGTGGCAATGCTGTCAGGTCAAGTGATGGTTTCTTTCTGGTAACCATAACTCCTGCTTAAAGGCCGGCAACGTATCTGCGACCGCCTTTGGACGCGTATTGTAATTAAATTAAATTTTCGTAAAATTTTTTTTATCTGTGTGCAATAAAGAATCTATGTTCCTGTCTATCTATTATTTCTTTTGTACAAGAATTTAGGTGTTTCAACAAATGTGAGGTGTACCCACAAAGTCCCAGACGCAGCTTCCAGTAGATGTACTGGATTTTTTTTAAATATATATAACAAGAGGCAAACGAGCAGGCGGTACTCCTAAGTGACTACCGACGCCCATGGACAACTGCAACACCAGGGGGATCGCAGATGCCCAACTTTAGCTTAGTTGGAGATAAAAGGTAAATATCATTTTTAAAGTGTGACCAACTAGCGGACCCGGCAGACGCTATCCTGCCCTAACGTTGAGTTACTTTACTATTTAATTTTATTTCCATCCCAGTTCCAAATCCATCCATGCAGTTTTCTTAATTTCTTCTTTCATAAGAACATGCTAACAAACAACAAAAAAAGGATTAGCGAAATTGGTGCATTCACGCGTGATGCCGTGACCAAGGGAGATTATTCGAATATCTCATCTAAATTAATTTGTGAGAATTCATTTTTTTGTGGGCGATGAAAGTACTTCTTTTTATTAGTCGTTTTGGAATAGACAACGAATTTTAAGCACTTATTTTTTTTTTTAAAGAAAGACATGCCTCACACCTAAAGAATCCGAAATAAAAGCTGCCTCAACATAAAAAGAATGCTAGCTGGATATACTGAGAGGTTTAGTGTTTACCGAATCTTTACTTTTTTTTCTCAATTATTGTAAGCGCATCTGCTGGCCGTCTGGTCGTGCAGATGTCCATGGGCGCCGGTAGGCACTTCGGTGCCTGCTGCCTGTTCGTTTGCCACCTTGTAACTTAAAAAAAAAACATTTACTTTTCTATTTCATATTTCGTTTTCATACTAATTAAAGTCGTACAAATGCGTCGTGAAAAAGACTGTACAAAATATCAGTTATAATATACTTAAGTAAAAGATTTTTATTGTATAGCTATGCAGATCTAATAGCTAAAGTGCGGGCGACCCTTGGCACACAATTTTTCAGCGCGATATACCAGCTGGCAACTTGAGTCTTTAAAAAGTTTATCGTGGAAGTTCGCACACCTCGTCCCGTCGCGAATGATATATCGGCGCGCATTAATCTTCGTAAAACGTTAGTTAGCGGTGTTGGTTTCGTGGTGCGCCATTTTTATCTGGAGGCGGGCGGTGCGAAATAGGAAAGATTGTTGTCCTATTTCGTATGACACTAGGTGATTACCGTGTCTGGTTGCAGCATTACACCGATTTTCCCTCGTATTCATTCGCGGATTAAAGCAAAGTAGTTTAGTTTCTCATGCATTAATATATAAAGCTGAAAAGTTTGTTTGTTTGCTTGAACGCGCTGATCTCAGGAACTACTGGTCCGATTTGAAAAATTCCTTCAGTTTTAGAAAGCCCGTTTATCGAGGAAGGCTATGTATGACCCTGTACGTATCACCTCGACTTGCAGAAGTTCACAAAAGTGACGTTTGCTAACAAAGGCGAGTCCCCCCCCCCCCCCTAGGATTTCCAAACTATTAGATGTATGGGTTTGAAATTTTCCATGTTGGTACAAATTACTTTCAGCTAAATCGGACATCAGGAAGTTATTTAACAAATACCTTATAATTAAATGAAATCGCTTCATCCGTTCGAAAGCTATGATGCCACAGACAGACAGAAACTCACAGACACAGACACACACACACACACACAAACACAGACACACACACACGCACGCAGCCAGTAAACGATTTCAGACCTAAATATGCACAAAAATTTTCATAAGAATCAGTTTAAAGTCTAAAATTATACTAAATAACTTACAAAATAGCAGTCACATCATAACAGCAGTTTGAGCTTGTTTATATATATATATATTTATTGTTACTGTCCATTTTGCCTGTTATGTCATTAGCCATATAAAAATTGACTTTATAATGATAAATGAAATTAAAAAATTATATATAAATTGTATTATCTAGATTTCTTCTAATCTTAGTTATAGTTATAATTTCAATTATAAAAGTAGGTGTATTGACTTATCTCCAGTAAAAGGTTCATTCTACTCTGTGATAAATGTCTAACAGTATTGCTACCATCTGGACGTCTGTTCCTAAAGTAGACAACTTAATGCCTGTATTATAGGTAACAGCCGCCTGTTATACACATTTTTTTTAAATATATAATTACATACATATGGATAATATACCCAGACTCGAGGTGGGAATCCAAGCCATGACCCCCTTTAAAAAAAGAAACAGGAATTTTGGGTTATGCCACTTTAATTCTGAAGGTTTCATATATATTAGTCGCCATTTCCTTTTCCGGTGTTTCTGAAAAGTTAGGAACTTAGGAACTTTTATGAAAAATACACCCACAATTCTCAGTTGTTGCCATTGGTTAGCATTTTCTTCTTTTTCTTCTTCCTAGCGTTGTCCTGGTTAAATACCAGGGTCCGCTTAGATTGCAGAGGATATGGCTGTGAGGCGATTTACTTACCCGTCCTTGCCGGCGACTTTCTTGAGGACGTAGCCACCGCCCTCTGACGCTGGTAGTTTGTCAAAGAACTTTCTGGTTTTGTGCGCCTAAAGAATAGTGAAAACAAAATTAGCAAAAGGCTAAACGTCAACTTTGTGTAATCCATATATTAATATGTCAAGTGAAAACTTTCGGTACTATTTTTACGAAAAATGCATGGACGGAGAAGTATGAAATTTGACACGATTATAGTAGATATAGAGAGGAAATAGAACATTGCTCGATAAAAAAGCGTCGCGTTATAAAAACGCTGGCGTGTGAACAGATACTTGGAAATCCATATGTTCTATCTGAACGCTTTTTAAACGCACGTTAAAAAAGCTCTCGTACGAATGAAGACTAAATGTGCTGAAATCGATTGAAATTGACATCATTGCAATATCACATTTTTTGGTAAATAAGAATTATGAACTATAATACTGTCCTAAATAATCCTAATTTTTGATGCGATTTTAAATAAGAAACGTTTGATGAATCAAAAACAGCTGATACATTTATTATTCAATAGAATAAACGCTCTGGTCCGATCGCGTGCCGTGCATGTTGTATGACAGACAAATAGAACACACTTATGGATATGATGGTTGATAATCGCTTAATTTTAACTCTATAGAACATCCAAAGATCTATTGATATGCGTTTCCATATAAATCAAATATAACTTTCCTATAATATTGTGATAACAAAAAATTACCCGACTGAGTAGAGAGATTGTTGCAGGCTCTTCTTAGTGCAGGGCGCAAGAAACCATTGCAAAACTAACTTTTAAGTCGTGAGTTTTATCACCAAATAACTAATTGATTAAATAATAATAATAATATTAGACATATGACGTTAATATGCTTATAAACAAAAGTCTATATATGAATAAACGATTTTGACTTAGACTTTGACTTCGACTATGACTTTGAATTTGACTTTGACTTTGACTTTGACTTTGACTTTGACTTTGACTTTGACTTTGACTTTGACTTTGAATTTGAATTTGACTTTGCCTTTGCCTTTGACTTTGACTTTGACTTTGACTTTGACTTTGACTTTGACTTTGACTTTGACTTTGACTTTGACTTTGACTTCGACTATGACTTTGAATTTGACTTTGACGATAGGCAGGTTTGGCTTGGTAGGAAAATGTATGACCATGGCGACGACGACTTACATTGTTTGTTTATAATTTTAACTTTTCACTCCTGTCGGTTTCTGTAAGAGTTTTTATATAAGCATTTATGTAGGTTTATTTTTAATAAATAAAAAAAGTTTTTACATAAATAGGTCATCTAACAGCAATCATCACCATCCAAAAGACCTTTTTATTCTTAAATGAGTCTCTCAAACTTACTGTAATGATTGCGATTAAATTTCAACTAATGAATAAACACGAGCTGTAAGAAATAACTAATTTAAATACACAATTATCAAAATAGCAACATCACTATTAAAAAATGTTTGCCTCATGGCAACACTTATGCAAAACGGAACAAAATGTGCCCCTCATATCATTAACATCATTGGCGTTTTACCTCATCACTAACGATGTAATTTCAACATTATTCCGTACTATATAGAGTAGACAATACGTTTGCTTGCTCCCTGAAGTAAAACCAAAGAATTGACATGTACACCGCAGTTCAATTAGGCTAATGGGATAGGGCTCGAAGGGATTAAATTAATTAGTAAGAAAGTTTCGTTCCGCTCCGCCTTTGTTTATCGGCGTGTCTTCGATTTTTCTATCAAGGAAATTACTTGAACATACTTGTAATGTATACCAGATGGATTATAGGTTCTTCTAGATAGGAATAGAAGGTTAAACGACACACTAATGGTTCAGAAACATACTCAGACGATAGAAAACCGAACAAGAGAGAGTTCGTAAGTGCTGTCAACCTAAGAACGTACTCCATCTCCTACACTTAACCTAGAGAAAGCCGCTGTCAATCTATTGTTTGTGTTTCGTGTGTTTGTGTTCGCGTTCGCTTAGTTCCTTGTAAGTATATAATCACCAGGCGCAAAGAGTCATAGAGTCACTAACGCGTGGCGACGCTTCACTACAATGTTAACCCATTGCGTGGCGACGTATCGTCGGTCTGACCAGCTATTTTAGATCAGATTAAAAATATTTGTTAGGCCCAAAACTAACAAATTAAAAAGTGACGAAGAGCTTGTCAAGATGTGCAAATATAGAAGGGTTCCGCATCCAATACATGATAAACGTATTTGTTAAAAAACTTCAAAAGTTGTTGTCCGATTTCGTTTAAAATATCTTTTTAATCATTTTTTAGCATGTCCTATCCACATGGAGAATTCCAAGTCCCAACGGGCACTGTTTTGGAAGTCCTATGTGTGGACCACCTTGCGGGCGGACAGACGGACAGACGGACAAGGGTTAAGGGTTCCAACAACTTAAGGAACCCTAAAGAACAATGCGTACTGCGGCAATTTGCACACCTAATATTTAACATGGCGGTGAACATAAAACGGGTAGCAAGTGCTCCCAAAAGCTGGCAAACACCTAATTAACGATATTAAAATTCGTCGCCAACCGCAAAGGAGCATCACAAACAATGCATTCGCACGTCGTAACCCATAAAACGCAAACGCTACCCCTCCTTATTTATACGAGTGAAAATTTTAAATTAACTGGGTAAAGCATCCCTAGTGCGGACCCTGGCCCGAGAAGTGGTATGTTCCACTTGCAGAAATATTATATTGCATTTAATAATTTACAGCACATTCGAGGAGACAGTAGCTCATCTATGCTTAAAACTCTCTCATCTACGCGTAAAACTGCCTATCTACGCTTTAAGCACTGTCTCATTAATATGTACAGCTCAGACTCATCTACGCGTTAACCTTTATCGCATCTATACGTTAGGCTCTGTGTCATCTACGCGTAAAGCTCTCTCTCATCTAAGTTTGTAGCTCTCTTATCTACGCGTAAAATTGTTTCATCTATGTTTTAAGAACTACCTCTTTTGTGTGTTAAAGTAGCCTGCATTGGAGTCGATCGCTAGGTTCTTACCACCTTTTTGTTCTTTTTACTGGTGAATAAATAAATAAAAAAGTTAATTTTTTTCAATTAAAACAAAACTAATATTTATCTGTCTGTTGTGGGCCTACCACGAACATTTTCATCATAAGTAAATACGACTCGTCGATTTACTTCGATTCGAAATCGAAATATCGACACGCTAAAATTAAATTCATTTTTGTTTACCTACTTTTACGTGGACGAATTCGCGGATACAGCTAGTTATAAATAAGAATGAAGCATTTAAAAAACAGCATTTATTGAACTTTGAGTTCATTCATAACAATAACAATTATATATTAATCTATTAAAAAAAAACAACAACAAGTTCTCACGGTGATCCTCAAAATATTTAATCAAACATTTTTGTGGTGACCATGAAAGAAAAAGATAGGTAACTAATCACGCACGTGAAAATATACTTATGAGGTATGACACAGAGTGCCTATTGAAGTGTGATAGACTCGTATCGTCTAGAGCGAAAATTTAGTCTAAAATACTTTTGTGCGATACTAATAAATACTTCTCATTAGAAAAACACTTCCGTTTTTTTGACAAATATTCCGAAATATAGTACCAGGGTCCGCTTAGATTGCAGAGGATATGGCTGTGGGGCGAGTTAAGATGACCGATTGCCATCTGACGTCATGCTCGGAACCCCCACGATGTTTACAACCTTACGACTAATATCAAAAAGTGATATAAATCGGGTCCCACTGTTTTACTTGCCTTCCGAAACACGGAAGAGGTCGGATATCAAATATAAACCAGTGCTAGAATGGGTTACCCATCTATCACCCGGTCGCAGCAAGAGCTACTTAATCAGGCGTTACTTTGCGGAAATCCATGACATGCATGAGAAACTAAACTACTTTGCTTTAATCCGCGAATGAATACGTCGGTACAAAGGTTATACGTAAAGTCTTTACGAATAACCTTTGTAGAGTCTATCTCCTGATGATGCTTCGGTGTCGAAGCAAAACGTGCGTTGAGGTACATCGGAAAGTCAGTGTAGTGCTGTGCTTTGGTGGCGGATTCGGTAGTGTAGCTTTCGGGTTGCAGCATTACACCGTAAAGTGGAAATTTTACTCATTTATACTTTTTTATATACTAATTTTATAAGTGTCTGTATAATTGGTTTTTCCCAAAAATATAAAAATAAATTAAAAGGACAAATAATAAGACCTCTGTACCGTGTCTATCCAAATAAATGATTGATTGATTTGATTGATTGATTGACTCAGTTTCGGGCATAGTCACTAACAATCTGTCAGTAAAAATCCCGCCAGTCCAGGAACTTCAGAGATAATCGTAGCAAACAAATTGAACTAATAGCGTGTTTGAATGCCTTAAAGCACAAGCGAAAGCGTTTTTTATTTATGACTAGCGGACCCGACACTCGTTGTCTTGGCCAAATTTAGACACGTCTGTGATGAGCCAATTAACCAATTTTTGTATTTTTTACATATAATGATCACTGATCAAATATTTCAGGAAATTTTACATGCCACCACAGTCAAAAGGTCTTGTACAAACGTCGTTTATTTGTAGTATTGAACAAATCTGTATTTTAATTGTAATCCTTTTTAATAATTATTTTTTGTAATATGTGTGGGCCCCAGATGCCTGAAAATAAAGATTATTATTATAACCGTTGCTCCCACCTCTGCCGCGCATAAATTGGTTTAGTGACAGTCTTCGGTAAGCTGATTCGATAGTTCAAAGTGCTTGATCGTTTTTATCAGATGGTTTTAAGGGATGTTGGTCTCCCATGGAACTTTAACCTCTACAAGTAGTACTCGCTTTAGTGTCTTTGAGCGTAATATTTTTGTAGGAATTTCAATTTTATGGTTATAACATTAAGGTATATTTACTATTACAGAGTCGACCTTTTTTAATTGCGCTTTCAAATTTGTCAGATCCCACTGACTAAATTTTTATACATTTTGTAAACCTAACCTTGTACATCTGCACGCTTAAGCTGTTTCATTAAAAAGAAGGAAAAAGAAATTCCCATAAAACTGTAAGTTTTATGGAATTTTATTCTTTATTGTTATTTTTACTAGCTGTTAATATTTGAGGAGTGTAATCGGTACTCGATTCTCGCTATAATTAAGTAATAAAAATAGGTCCTTAATTTTTGATCAAACTTCCTCAGAATTAGATAAAGTGTGGCCTTACGTCACGTGGTTAATTTGCTGCTCGAAAAAGTTAGTTCGTAAATTCATTCCCCAGCGTAAAAGAACTGAGTGCTTAGTGCGAGTTTTTTTAACTTTTACGCGTTGGTAAAGTTTACTTCAATTTGTATGGAGATTGATCAGTCCGTCTGTATGTTTGTATGTCTGTTTTCTGTTTATTATCTCCGAAACGACTGGACCTATTTCGACGGGACCTTTACTGGCAGACAGCTGATATTGCAAGGGGTAACATAGGCTACTTCATTTTGACAAAAAATAATTAGGGTTCTACTAAAAAACCATCACAATTTAACAGTCACAGACATCACGCGGATGAAGTCACGCGGTACTGCTAGTCTATAAAAAAGCAATAAGATCGCCTTTGCACGCATACCAAATTTTAAAAAGAAAACACTTCGGTACAACGGCGCACTTATTCACGCGGCGTTTCCTGCCTTGCGCCGAGCCATTGCCAAGCTTATAACTTTTAAGAATGAGCGATATCCCTAAAAAGAAATGACTTATTTTCCTTAAATCCATTAACATGAAGGTGACTGGAACCTAAGAGCTCTCTCCCTACCAAAAATTTCGCAAAACGCCTTTGAAGTGCCAAAAAGTTCACAGCAACAACCTTTTTAGGACCAGTGTCCGCTTAAATTGCAGAGGATGTGGCTGTAGGGCTAGTTGAAATGACCGACTGCCATTTGACATCATCACTGTAATCCCCACAATCCCCAAGACAATTAATATCATTTAGTAATATTAATCGGGACCCTCTATTTTACTTGCCTTCCAAGACACGGAGGTGGTCTTTTTTTTATTACGTGAACTTGAAAATGATCAATAGAAGGCGCGGCGCTAGCAGTATACGCCTTGCCTTCTACTTATTCTTCTACTTTACGGAGGAGGTCAGACGTTTGGATATTTAAAGTCTGATGTTTAAGGCAACCTAAACTATGCGACCTAACTCCCATTAAGTTTACCTGGACCCGTCTACCGCAGAGCTACGGGGTAATTGACTTCTCTCGGTCGATGCACCACTTTGTCTACGTCAGACATTGCAACTAATACCAAATACATTTATTTAAATCTAAAGTAACAGCTATTCCTGCTGCTTTTAGCTTGAATTTATTTACCCTTATAGCTTAACTAATGACAGGTGCAGTAAGGCACTGAATGGTGGCCGAGGATAGGAAAACGGAGCAGTGGTCGTCCAGCAACCAGATGGATCGATGACATAATATCTGTCACGGTACGAATTTGACGAATCTGGTCCAGATTGGCTCAAAACCTTAAGGAGTGGTCCAAGCGGGGACAGATCTTTGCCCAGCTGTGGGAGAAAAGAGGCTGTGGATGATGATAATGAAGCTTAATTTGTTATTAGAAGATTTATTTAGTAACAAGCGGACCCGGCAGACGTCTTCTTGCTCGATTTATGCTCAGACAAAACGCCCAGTACGAACGCCATCTATTGATAGTTTTCCTATGTTGCGAACAACTCTGTTTATGTACAATTTTTTTTAATGTTTTATAAGTTATCTTTTTTTTCTTTTTTCTTGAACCTTCCTAGATATATTGGAAATAAAAAAGATAGAAACCAAATAGGCATAGCTTCTTTTCAGTAACAGCCAGAAACCAGGTCAAATTTTTCCGTAAACTCTTTACAGGCCCCATAGAATATAAATACAAAATTTTATCCAATTCTGTCCGATTAGGAGGAGAAGGCAAAGGATTGTAAGCAAATTTGCATGGTGTATCGACTGATGTAACATCTATTTGTGGTCGAATGCTCCCTTGTGCAGTGTCCTAACCGCATGATCCAATTTATTCTCCAAGCTAACGGGAATGTTACAAATGTGTGGGCCTTACAAAGACAATAAAATAAAATAAAGTTGGTTACATAATTAAAAAAAACTAAAATTCAGGTTTAAGCATGTAGTAGGTATTTAAATATTCCAGACTTCCTTTGGAATATGTATTCAAACTTAACGTTCCAATAATCGAGAGACAGGTAGCTTAATCTGTGGTTGGCATTTGAGTCGACCGATAGATAGATAGGTTAAGATGTTTTTACCACAGTAGGGTGATAGAAGAGTGATTCCTTCTAATATATGTTTTCAAATATCCGACCTCCTCATGTAAGCAAGCAAATCAGAGGATCCCGATTAATGAGGGCTATTATTCGTGATATTGTGGGGTTTCCGGGGATGACATCAGATGGCAGTCGCTCCTCTGAACTGGCCTCCTCCACATCCTATGCAATTGAAGCGGACCCTGGTACTAGACCGACCGCCAACAATGAATTATTTTGGGACATCCATTTTTGTCGAATGTCACTCTCACAATCTGTTTTGAATTTCAAATTCACCGCATCATATTTTAAGCATTTGGCAGGCAAAATTGAGTGCTCACCTATCAACAATATCCGAAGGTATTAAATGTAGCAAACACGTAGTATATTACAAAGTTTAATTAAGTGGTACATAGACAGCGAGACAGGGTTAAGCTTAATTTAAATTGGTCGACAGTTAAGCTCCGGGGTACTGCCATGCACACACGTACCACGAAGGGATTTCCTCGGTTTCACCCAACCTTATTTTATAAATAGAATAGTTTAATTTGTCGTAGTTACTGCCCATGGTACTACGGTAAGTGGTACTAGTTGGCGGGCCACTTCAACAGGTAGCGTGAATTAATTCGCACACACTTGGCACCGGAGACGTAAACTGACTTCAACTGTCAATCTGTCTAAGACGTAAACTGTCAAATAAACTCATGGTGACGTCAGTGTTGACGCGGCAATATTCGGATACTTTTACTTTAACTTTTTATTACTTTATATTTACTTTAATGTATAATAACATTGCAATATATTGCATTTCCTTACGTATATGTTCCATCACGTTCGTGTAGTTATTTAAAATGGGTAGCACCTGAAAATTAGCCTAATTTAAGTTATAGCACTGTTTATAATAATTACAACTGGATGACTACTAACATGATCGTCGACGCAACGCGGCACCAGACAGGCACGACATGAGGGCACTTGGGCGGGAACAGAACGGAGGTGGCTGGCAAGTGTCGTTTCGAACACGTCTGCCACAGAATGGGGAGAATGACGCCAGGGGTATAAGGACGTGGAAATATTTTGTAGGTATTCAAGCAAAGCATGCCGAGGAACACGGCAATTTTAATTAGAGATAGCGCCATGGTTGTAGCCGAATTGGGCCGGTGCGTCCGGGTACCAGTACCTCTTTCTCACATGAGATCGGCGTGAAGTGGCGGCAATCTATGAAGATAAGAAAAGGTCGGTGTTTTATTGCCCCGTCAATATAACTCAGTCAAGGCACCGATCCCCAACAATACCTATAGCACCAGGAAACCTAAATTGCAGATTCCACTGAATAAAATTCTATGATAATAATTGATTTGAGGAGGTGGTAGCTTAATCAGTGGTCGGCGTTTGAGTCTATCGCTGGGTTAAACAGTTCTTACTGAGGCCAGGTGGACAGATGGGTTACCTATTCTAACACATTCAATGATGTTATATAGCCTATAGCCTTCCTCGATAAATGACTTATCTAACACAGAAAGAATTTTTCAAATTGGATCTGTAATTCCTGAGATTGGCGCGTTCAAACAAAGAAACAGGCTCTTCAGCTTTATATATTAGCATAGATGATAGTCATATTGCATTAAATTAATAGGTTTCAGGCCCCTTCATATAACACTTTGTATTTAATCGGTATTTCTTATATCGATAGAAATGTTACGTCACTACCGCTTGACCAATTACTCAATTTGTGATTGCGGTTTAGAGGAAGTCTTCTCAAAGTTGTAGTTTGCACTCTAATGAGTAATATACTATTAAGGGGGGGTGAACTCTTCTCTTATTAAAGTTATACTTCTCTTTTAACCTCTTCCGATATTGAAGTTATACTTCTATTTTAACCTTTTCCGACATTGAAGTTATACTTCTCTTTTAACCTCTTCTGATATTGAAGTTATACTTCTCTTTTAACCTCGTCCTATATTGAAGCTATCTAAAAAAAAACCGTTTCAAAATCCATTGTGGAGTTTTGAAAATTTAAGCACACCTATTTACGGACACACAGCGACAGCGACTTTGTTTTATACTGTGTAGTGAAGTATATGTAGATATACAGAAAAAATTATATATAAACAATGTTTAAGATAATTTAGTTTTGGCGGCAGAATATTATTTAAAATGGGGTATATTTTTTTAGGTTGTGATATAGTTTATAATAAGACAAATGATAGATAATAAGATTATTTATTATTAGCTATTAATTAATACCACGATTACGAATATTATTTTTAAGTGCAATATACGGTTTGAAGATTGGATGCTACCCTAGACATACCTAGGCATACAATCGTCGGACATAATACCGAATTATAAATCATTCGTTCATTCTTTACATTAAAACTACAAGTTAAGATAAATATGATCCAATTATATTATACATTTATTAAAAAAATGTTCTTATATAAATTTCAGTGTTGATTTGTAATAATGAAGGAATTGAGCTTGATAAATTACAATTTAAATCGTGGCGATAATAGAAGTCCATAAAAATAAAGAACTGGGCTCCAATCATCAGTGCGGAAAATTTCTTTCTAGTGCTACAAGATTTATAGACCTGAATGCAAAATTATATCCCAAGTGTAGAATTACTAATAGTAAATAAATATATTGAAATACTTTCTTCCTTTGAAATATACAAATTGCAACAATACACAAAGATGCGAGTATTAAAAAACCCAAAAGCTTTTAATTTAAGCTTAGTAGGAGGGAAAAAGGGAATATTAGACATACCTAAAAAGTATTCCTAATATTCTTTATTAAAAAAAAAAAAAATAGGATATATATTCAGTCCGTTGCCCAATACAAATAAATATTGTTTGAAGCTGTAAATGACTTGCATTCACGGTCTTACATTAAAAAAAAAGTAAAAGAATATCAGAGAAATATAAAGACTTCAATAACGCTCGAGATCGAACTCATTCGCGTATAAGTGCATTCTATGTTACTTAGTTACCTATTTCAGTATACCTAGGTATTTCTAAAAATAAACATTTATATTGTTCCGTTTTCCGTTCCGTCCGTCCGTTCCGTCCTCAAATTACACTTATTTAGTCTTACTAAAACAAAATCAGCTAGTACCTAATGAGTGATACAAGAGATTTTTTTCCGTATTAAATATTAATATCTAAATTCATCTATTATGTTATATATCAAAGGTTTAATTAACATGTCATGAAAATCGATGTAAATCTTAGAGTTTAAAACAATGTTATAAAATTTACTCACATTAACAATATTAAATATCTACCTCGATGGAAGGAAGGCCGCTGTTGCCTATAGTACAGGGTATCCTAGTTTAGGCATTAGAGTCCAACCTAATATCTATACTAGCCTATTTGTTACTTCAATATGTTTTTTTGTAGCATTGTAATATCTTTTGGTTACAAATAAAGAATATGTTATTAATCCTTCCTTAGTTTGTTACTTCTTAGCATGCGGTGTCGGACACATAATTGTAAGATTAACGTCTAAAATGGTCTCCTGTTCCGTCGCTGCCTACGTCACCGTTGAGACGCTTATCCCAGCATTGTGCGTTACAATTAAGAGACCAAAGTTTTATTCATTTGAAAAAAAAACATACATTAGAAATCTGTTTGATCAATAAAAAAAACGCATTAAAAGATCATTTAATTAATTAAACCTTTACAGGTGACTAATTATTTTCGTATCGCCCTACAAAATGTCTAAAAGAAGTCTCAAATTTAGCTTGAATTGTCTCAAGCATTGCTAGGAATGTCTAAAAGTAGTCTCAAGTTTGGCTTGAATTGTCTCAAGCTAGTCATTGCTAAGAGTGTCTAAAAGAAGTGTCAAGTTTAGATTAGAGGTAGCGCGCATCTTTGACATGCGATTGGTCAAAATTGCAGTTATTTTGATCAATCGCATGTCAAAGATTTTGATCTTAGGTCACGTGTATGAAATACTAGCTGTTTTAAATTCAGTATTGACTGCTGCAGATAGAAAATAATAATAAGTAATCATAATAAATAAACAATAGCAGCTAACACAACCCCTTGTTCCTACCTCTACTGCGTATAAGCTGGTTTTGTAACCGTTTTTGATGAGCTCATTGGTTAGATCAAACAAAGTACTGGTTCGTTTTTATCAGATGGTCTTTAGGGATGTTGGTCTCCCATGGAACTGTAAGCTCTACAAGTACTACTTGCTTTAGTGTCTTTGAATACAAATTTTTACTTCTCTTAATTTGTTAATCAAGTTTTAGTAAGTCACCATACCATTGTCACTTGATTATCACCATATCATTTTATAACCATATATATAAACTTTTACATTATAACACAATATTCTTTTATTAATTTTGAATCCTGATTATATACATACATGTTTTTATCACTTCAAACAATAAATGTAACAATGAAACTCACAAAAGTTGAAACAATGAAAATATACATTTTGTTTACAAGTTTTTTTTACAAAGTTCGATATCTGTGTTGCACGTTCCGATTTGTTTTATGTATAATTAAATTAGCGATAATTGTACCGGATTTCACCAAACTTATCTAATTCATTCAGATATTCTAAGTACATATTTCTTATCATAATACTTGTAGACAAAACTACGCACACAAATGAATCCGCTATTACAAACGATGTTTGTGTGATGCACTCTATTACAGTATCTAATACTAGTGACCCACCCCGGCTTTACCCGCTTCAATGTTTAACCGTGAGATTTTGTATTGGATAAGGCTTGGAATATATTTGGAAAATTTTATGATTTCACTAGCTGTACCCCGCCACTTCGTTCACGTGTGATACTCTTATCACTTAGGGGTTTAAAAGTAGTTTTTGGATAATGACTAATGTGGGGAAGTAAATAAAGCACCACGTTTCCTCCTGCCACATATTTATATACAATATATACACTATATATACAGTTAATTATAAGAGATCACATTGTTAATTTTTTATAAGGGTTCCGTATCTGATACGCTATAAACGTATTTGTTAAATAACTTCAAAAGTTGTTGTCTGATTTCGTTCAAAATGATTTTCCTAATAAGGTCACCACATGTTCTATCAACATAGAAAATTTCTAGTCTAATAGTTTTGAAATGCTAGGGGGGACACCCTTTTTTTATGTAACAAGGGGGCAGTCGAGCAGGCAGCAGGCACCGAAGTGCCTACCGGCGCCCATGGACATCTGCACGACCAGAAGGCCTGTATAACAGGCGTCTGTTATCTATAACACAGACATTAAGTTGTCTACCTTAGGAACAGACGTCCGTGTGTCATATAATCCTATATATTTATTTATCCTAGCCTTTCTTTCAAAAATTCTAAAAATAAATTAAAATAAAATTCCTAGTTTTCAAATTCCTTATTGTGACGGCCCTGCCTTACATTTAAAGAAAAATATTAATAAAATTATAAATATTAAATATCTAAAATTTTTAATATTAAATTATTAAGGTATTTGTTTATAAGGTTATTAATAAAACATTTTTGTAATAGCTGATTGTTAGCCTACTCCAAATATAGCAGACCAATAAACAGCTAGAATTTGATATGTCAATAAATCCTTACTACTAAATTTGAAATAAACAGTGTAATGTTCAATGAAGATTGAAGGAAAGAATAAAACTGTACATGAGCCCTCTAAAACAACTTTTTGTAATCAAAATTGGTCTATCGATAAGGTAAAGATCATTTGCATACACAGATACATACTTATACGCACTGAGATTCATCCTCCGTAATCTAAATTGCCTAAAATTATTAGCACATATTTCGTGTTGCCATCTACCGATTCCATTTCTTTCTTTTTTCTTAAAAAAAAAGAGGAATTTGGAATGCTTTTAAAGTATGTCTTTCCATATCCCCTCCTACTAAGCTTTAAAACCTTGTCTTAGTAAGTGGTTGCGACAACCTCCCAGTTTGAACCGGGTACCACCCAGATCTCAGTCCATCCACAGAGTCACTTCTATACTAATATCTTCTTCTTCCTAGCGTTATCCCGGCAAGTACTAGGGTCCGAACAGAGTCACTTCTAGTAATATCTTCTTCTTCTTCCTAGCGTTATCTCAGTTAAGTACAGGGTCCGCTTAGATTGTAGTTATATTAGTTAAGATAACCGATTGCATCTCACGTCATCCTCGAAACCCCCACTATCTCTACAACCTTACGACTAATATCACAATGTGACATTAATCGGGTCCCACCAGAATCACGGCTGCAACGCTCTAACGCTATTGTTCCGACGTTCGGCAGAATACGGCGGTGATGTTTCGAGGAACAACGTATCGTTGTGGTTTTCCTAACCTCAACGGTTTCCCCGCGTACAACTTTACCGGTATTAGATGTACTGGTAGACGTTGTTCTTTCCAAACGTAGGTGCGCCTACTATTTATTTAATTTAATATTTAATGTCCCATGAAATCTATAATTATGGCAAATTTCATACTCCTTCATTTGCGCATTTTTTTTGCAGAATCTTACCATAAGTGTTAACTTCACTTATATATAAATGCATTTTTTTAAACAATAAATATGTAGCAAAGTAGGTCAAAGTGAAATTTTCTTTATCGACGAAAATCAGCAGAATTAAACCGCACAGAAGAAAGTCTTGAGGACAATCCTAATGCTGTTAAAAAAAAAAACTCGGTGAATGCAGTTTCTTTAAAAGTAACATAACTACAAGTAGGTATAATAAGTGAAGCAGATATATGTCGCGGACATCGGTCGTGAGCTATGTACGAAGAAAAGACGTAAGTATTTAGAAAATAAACGCTCAGACGCTGCGAATGAAATCTATATCAAACCGCGCGGATGAAAGCCGCGAGCATCAGCCTGATGTTATTAAAAAAAAAAACCCAAGTCAACGTGCCGGGTCCATTGAAAGTCACAACCGTACTATATATGGCTCGTTGCCGATCAGAGCGTTGGAAAACCCGCCGCCATTAGCGATCACGTAACAACCTTTCAATTAACGGAGGCAGGGGAACGCAAACGTGCGCCTCACCGCTCTCGGTGCTTTCACTGCCGGCTTGTAGGCTGCGTTAGGGTCGGGGCACACTGGCAGCTTTTGTGCGGGGATGTGTTAGGGCCGGGCCACATTGCCAACGACATTCCCATTCTGTGTTCACATGGTGTGCTTAGGAAGCCCTGAGTATTTTATTCTGGCAGTAGTAGCGAATAACGTTATTTAATACACCCAGGTCACATTTTAGCGAACAGGGCAGTGAGCGAAAAAAAGGATGACCTGAGAATTTTTAGTGCGGAAGGAAGGAATCCGAAGAATTTATAACATTTAACTTAACATCGGATGAATATACCAGGCAGTGCTGGCCCGAGATAACTTTTAGGATGGAGCGAGATCCAACCGTGGCATCTCCCTTACTTCCCATGTTTTCCATTCCCTATTTAATATTTAAAATCATCGCATATTATCTTTCGCCCCTGGGTTGCAGCCCCTGGAGCGGCCGCTCCGTTTACCCTATGGTAGGGCCGACCCTGATACTAAGGCCTCATTTGGTATAGCCATCGGTGTGGCCGTACCGTTACACATCCGAAGTGATTCGATCAAACAAGCGTTCAAATATTCGAGACTACAGTGTGGTACAGGCTTAAGGCAATAAAGGCTTCAATGACAGTACTGCCAACGGTGTGGACGCACCTTTACGAGCTCGTCCGTCACTTGGAAATACCCAGGTCGCCGAGTTCGCGCGGCGTTTCAAACTACCTACCGACGCCGCGGGTCGGTCGGTGCCATCGGCAATTTTGGGCTGTGGGTAATTCCAAATGTCACGTATGAACGACAAAAGATAACAATAATATGGCATGCACTTTTGCAATTGAGAAATTGTGCCCTTTTATCTTTATATGTGTAGATATCTTAATACTTATATAATTTGGCTGGCCCGTTGGCGCAGCGGGCAGCGACCCTGCCTTCCGCTCCGGGGGTCGTGGGTTCGATTCCCGCCTCGAGTCTGGGTGTATTATCCATATGTTTGTAATTATATATTTCTAAAAAAAATATTTGTGTATAACAGGTGGCTGTTACCTATAACACAGGCATTAAGTTGTCTACCTTGTGTCATATAGTCCTGTATATATTTATACATAAAAATCCAGTGCCGCTATGTATGTATGTACTTCCCAATGTACTTCAATGTCAACTGATACTCGAGAAAGTTTGCATTCATGTGTAATTTGGTCCAAATTGGGAATATGAATAAATATATACAGGACAGGATATGACACACGGACATCAGTTCAAAAAAAAAAAAAAAGTTCCTAAGGTAAACAATTTAATGCCTGTGTTAACATCTAAGGATGCTCTGACATTGTTCAAGCTCATAAGGTCCATTTGATTTGATTTAATTATAAAATATTTCATAACCTTTGTTTAAATGTGTATGCTTAAATACGAGGCTGGCATATACATAATTGTATAAAAGCCTCTAAATAAATAAAGAAAAAAAAATACCTGTGTTAATAGGTAACAGACGCCTGGTATACATATCTCCTTTTTTTGTATAAATATATAAATACATACATAGATAATACACCCAGACTCGAGGCTGGAATCGAACCCACGAACCCCTGAGCGGACGACAGGGTCACTGCCCACTGCGCCAACAGATATATTCACACTTTTCTGATGTAGCGCGTGAGGGGGCACTGTAGAGTATTAAATATACTAAAAAATGTTTTTTATATTCTAACTGTTTTGTTTCGAGTAAATACGTAAACAAGGATTCTGGCGGTTGTGACGTTTGTGAGGCCTCGGCGGGAAAACCGAATGCAGACCGCCATTAAAGAATACACGGTCGAAAGCGGTCGTAAAACGTTGTATAATCGTGGAAAAACCGAACGTTGTTATTTATTAAAAACACACAAACGAAGTGGTAATAAGTTTTTAACGAGATCCACTATTAGGGAAAAACCGATGCGAACCGAACTTTCCGAAAAGATAGTATTGAACTGCGCCATTATGCGGTACGAGAGAATTCGTCAACGGAACCACAAAAAAACACCCACAGATGACAGAACATTATTAAAACAAAGAGCTTACATTTTTTAACATGCGCAATTATGCGGCAGGAGAGATTTCACTGAAAACCGGGAACAAATAGAAAAGTTCCGGATAAACTATTGTAAGCAAACACTCCGCTTTTAGCGAGTTCCGATTTCCTCGATTTTCGCCATGACCACATTTGTTTTTATTAAAAACAGAATTTTAGGACTACTAGTCTAGCCTTCCATTTGCATAATGGATGTAGACAACTCTCTACCAAACAGAACTTGTTGTAAACATTTGAGCGTTGCGGACGGAACAACTGAAAACCGGGAACAAATAGAAAATGCGTCAAGCCAAAGACAGGGATAAATGGCGCGCTTTAGGAGATGCCTATGCCCAGCAGTGGACGAACATAGGCTGATGATGATGATGATGATAAACGTAATGCATAGCAAATAAATATAAGCCTTATAACTAATTGACGTGCAAACGATATTCGATCTTAGCCTGGCAAAACAATTTCTTGGTCGACTATGCATACATACATATTTTGATAAAATATAAAGGTATGTATGTATTTCAGCACCAAAATCTTTCAATTATGGAGAAAGAGAGCCCTCTGTTCTCATCATAACATATTACTTGCCGTTTGATATACTGGCGCCATCTAACAAACCGTGTACGTACTACGTAACAACCAAATATCTTAGCTACCGCAACGTTCTAAATGCATCCGCACATACGGAATTTATGTTTTATATTTCAATGTAAATTTTATTAACTATTATAAAAATATTAATATTTCGTTATTGCTAATACGTAAAATTCCCAACTGCATAAGAGGATAAAAACCATCAAATCTAGATAAATGAAAATTAATTTCCAAAATGTATGGATACTTTCTGTCTGTCTGCTTGTTACTGTTTGTAGTTTTCGATAATATTGGGCAAGGGAAAGAGAAGGGGAAAAGGAACGGAAATAATATTACAGGTTAATAGAATGTAGTAGATAGTAAGGTACACAAGGTTCGGACAAGACAACGTCTGTTAGGTCTGCTACTATATAATAAAATGAAATGTAGCTATGTATGCGCAGTCGATTCAGTTGCATGGGAGTATAGAAGGGTTACATTTCTAATACGCGATGAAGGTAATTGTAAAATAACTTCAAGTTTTCCGATTTCGCTGAAATTACTTTTTCAAATGTTCTATCTGTTGTTCTTGCCGAACACACCTTCGCGGAACTGTGTTAATAATGGCTCTGAGGCCATTACGTTAAATCAGCATCGATCGTTACTTACGGCATCAAATGGACAGTCTTTGAAGCCGAAATATTGTAAGTATTATTTGTGTTTCTTAAAGTAAGTCTGTTTGTCTACCTTATTAGAAATAAATGTATTTTCTTTCTTTCTTTCTTTCTTATAAGTTAAATGTATTGAATATACAATCCCAGGCGTCAATAGATAGTACCCCACGAAGTCAGACTTTATCTGATACTATAAATCAAGGACGGTAGCGATAAATGCACATTAATGAATTTATAATGCATATTCAATATGTTTAACTTATTATGTATTCATATTCTAAAACTAGTGAAATCCATGACATGCATGAGAAACTAAACTACTTTGCTTTAATCCGCGAATGAATACGAGGGAAAATCGGTGTAAGGTTATTCGTAAAGGGTATTCCTTTGTAGAGTCTATCTCCTGATGATGCTTCGGTATCGAAGCGAAACGTGCGTTGAGGCACGTCGGAAAGTCAGTGTAGTGTAGTGCTGTGCTTTGGTGGCGGATTCGGTGGTGTAGCTTTCGGGTTGCAGCATTACACCGATTTTCCCTCGTATGCATTTTTTAATGATTAAAATAAAACATCACGCATACCAATACCAAACGATTTACACACACATTTAAACATTGTACTATAAGACTGTGTCAAACCCTAGTCATGACGACGGTAAAAAATATTCATTGTCAAATATTACCATATCGTTGTACTTATTTTATTTATTTATTTATTATTATTTTTTACATCAAATAGAACGGCACAACGCCAATTACACTACAAGATGTCAAACTTAAACTATATACATTGCGAGCAATGTACTATTTTCAACGCTATATTCATATACGGTATATTTTCGTATCGACGACGTTGAAAAAACGACAACGCCGACATTTAACGCAACGCTTTTTTAACGCTCGTACGAATGAGGGCTAAATTTTACGTATTGAAACAGTGAATTTATTTTGAAAGTATATATTAGAAAAAAAGGTAGATTTTTAGAATTTTTTATCTCATTTCGGGCCCGTCAGCTCCCGAAGACAGATACGCGGTGTGTTTAACCGGGGCAACTTCAACAGCACCCTGAAGGCGTTATTATACTGGATACGAAGGGCGTTGTAAGATTTTTGAGAGTATACAAGGTTCAAACCCCGGATCCTTTCAATTATCGTCACACACATTCTGTCCACAAGCACTTGGAAAGAAAATATTATATACCTACTAGCTGCGCCACGCGACTCCGTCCGCGTGGGCCACCCTTAACATTTAGGAGGATGAAAAATAGATGTTGACCGATTCTCAACCCTAGCCTTTTAACCGACTTCAAAAATAGGAGGAGGTTCTCAATTCGATTGGTATATTTTTATTTCCGTTTGTACAGCGAGTAGCCTCCTTGCTAAATTTCACCATTGTACGTCTCGCGGTTTTCAAGATTCCGTGATAGGTGACCTTTCTATTTTATATATAAAAGTAAATTATACTTTCAGTATATAAAGATATAGGCGACCAAGAAATTGGTGGAATGTTGTTTGCACGTCAATTTGTTAAAATACTTACATAATGTAGGGGAGCCAAACGAGCTTGGCAAGTACTAGGAACGCAGATATCGATGGAGGTGTTCACACGTCGTATACCGGCAAGGGGTCAGTTGATATGGTAATGTGTCGAGAACTCAATACAATATAACGTTCCGTCAATTTTAATTAGACCCCCTGACAAGACGGGCAAATATACCTCCTTTAATTTATGCGCTACCGATAAATGTAGTTAGTACTACTTATTGTAAAAATGCATCCAACCTCGCAGAAAAATGCTAATCTTTTGATTTTGAACAAAAATTACAATTGCATAATTTGTTACCCTTGTGTCCTCATTGGCTTATAGTTAACTTTCTTAGCAAAATTTTCTTAATCTGCAAGCTGTCATCCAAAATGGGAAAGCACTTTCTTGGTCGACCATACATAGGGATCTACAGAACAAACGTACAAATTAATTGCAGGTCCATATAAATAGCTGTACTACATAGTAGGGTGACAAAAGTGTTCCAAGTCATACATATTCATTGAGCGACTCCGATGTCTTGATACTTAGCACGATAATCATTAAATGGACCGTAAAAAGGGTCAAGACTTTTGACCGACTTACATCAGTTCCGGGTCTACTTCTGGGTAAGTAGTTAATACAATTTATCCGTTTAGTTTAGTTACTAAACCAACATATATTTTTATTATATATATATATATATATATATATTTGTATATGTATTACAATGAGCAAACGTCGTGGGGGAGCCGAGGGTGACGCCAGAAGGCCATCGGTCATCTTGACTCGCCCCACACTCACATCCTTTGCAATGTAAGCAGACCTAGCTACTTAACGGGGATAACGCTAGGAAGATGAAGATATCAACTGCAACACCAGAGGGCTCACAGATGCGTTGCCGGTATTTGAGAAATGAGTATGCTCTTTTCTTGAAGGCCCTTAAGTCGTATCCGGTCGGAAATACTGAGCCTGGCAACTGATTCCGCAGAGGAATTGTGCGAGGTAAGAAGTTTCTAGATAATAGCACGGTTGTGGACTTCGAATTGATGAGAGTGGAATTGCAAATTTTGACGTGAGTGGTGGAAAGCAGCTGCCGGTTTTAGTTGGAACAATTTCTCGGAACACTCCCAATGATATATGAGAGTCTCTTCGCAATGCCAGAGGATCGAGCAGATCGGAAAGCGCTTGATTGACGACGATTCGGGCCAATGCCGCCACGTCAGGCCGATCTTATGTTAGACAGAGGTACTGGCATCCGAACGCATCGGTCCAATTCGGCTGCAGATCAAAAGGATTGCAGGCGTGACGCTACCTTTACTTCTGCCTCTACCTCTGGATACTGCAGTCAAGGAGGGTATAGGTGGAGTGACAATAGCAGCTAGAATAGTCCGGGGTTACGTACCTGAAGTGGATCTGATCAGTTATCGGGCAGATAAATAGGAAGATCCATCCCCTGAACAAAAAATTTAATAAAATATATCAAACCTAAAAGATCTTTCTTTGCTAATATAAGGTTGAAATTATTTTAAACTTATTCCCTTCCCTTACGCGTGATAAGAACAATTTTCGCCCCTGTTTTTATTACGGCACATCACAGAGGATTTACTCTGTCACGCGGATTTGCCTGCATATCCCGGTTTATATCCGACCTTGTGCCATTGTTCACGGATAAAGACTTTCCGACTTACTTATCCTGTCTCTTTTTACGGGAACAAGGAATTGGGAGTTAATAAAATTCTGCACCAAGCAAATACACCCACTCTATTGTGTTCTTTTTCTAAATTGGATTTAGAATTTAATCGCCTAATATAACACGGTTACTAACAAAAGCTTATGTTCTGAGTTATAAACAGTTTGTAATGTAATGTACTATATTCCTGTAATAATTTTTCTCCCTCTATCTATACGTTAAACAACACCCAGTACATGTCCACTTAATACATCATCATACGAAATTTATCAAATAATTATTACATTAATTAATAATTTAAAACAACATATATAGATAGATTCTCAAGGGACTTTAGTTTTAGCTGAAGAACTTAGAATTTCCCGAAAACTAATTAAAATCCTCAAAGCCGTTATTTAAGCCGAATTTCACGTGGACGAAAATGCGTCTAATCAGATAATAAATAAATAAAACTATTAATAAATATTTACAAATAACTGATAGAAATTCTATTTATAGGTTCGTTAAATTATTAATTTTATTTTTAAAGAACAACGAGTGAATAATATAAAAAACATTATGAAATAATTCTCCAATAACTTGCAAAAAACATGTTAGTAATTTTATCCTAACTTTATTAAAGGAAGCTGACTGTGTTCGTTTAACTTTCCTCGGGAGATAATAATGGAAAGGTGAAATTATAAACCGAGGTGTATTTCGCTGAAAGGGAATGTCTCCGGCAAAAAATCACTGTCAGCATAATCAGTCTAAGGAAGTTAACTACGTGAAGTAGGGGGAAAATAAATTACATTTCACAAATCCGCGATTAAATAGGTAATTACACAGTTGGGCCACTTTTCCCAAAAATGCATGTATTTTTTTCTTCTCTAAGTTGTTGATTAAATAAAAGGCCGTGGAAGACCTGGCCGTAGACGGATCTCCTGGCTTAAAAATCTGCGCCAGTGGTTTAATTTAAGTTCGAGATCACTGTTTTGCAGATGTCCATGGGCGCCGGTAGCCACTTCGGTGCCTGCTGCCTGCTCGTCTGCCCCCTTGTAACATAAAAAAAATATATATATGACAAGGGGTAAAAGGCAAAGGTTATTTTTGTATGACAAGGGGTAAAACACAAAGGCTATTTTTATATGACAAGGGGTAAAGGCAAAGGTTATTTTTATATGACAAGGGGTAAATGCCTGGCTGACTTGAAATGAAATTAAAATTTATTTGTTTAATTTTTTTACACTTATGTCCTTGTACTCTTAATTTTGAATTCGACAAAATTAAATGTCAGTGTCGCCGTTAAGGTTATTTCTGTTCGTTATTATGACATTTTTTTGCTACACAACGACATTGAACATTTTATTTTGAATAAAAAAGTAATGTTGTAAAGCTCTCAAAATAGTTTATATACTTATTCTTCTTTTCGTTTCAATGGCAAAACTATATTTTGGGTGTAAGGGCCTATATGTTCAAAGCCCAAAAAGTAGCGATAAATGGGTTATCTAAAGAAATTTTCAAATCAGACCAGTAGTTCTTGAGATAAGTGCGTTCAAGCAAACAAACAAACTCTTCAGCTTTATATAATATAAGTAATAAGAAAATACGTGGAAGCATTAGTATGAGCATTAGCATGAGCGTGAGCGTGAGCGTGAGCGTGAGCCTGAGCCTGACCCTAAGCCCGATCCCGAGCCCGAGCCCGAGCCTGCGCCTGAGCCTCAGCCGGAGCACGAGCACGAGCACTTAAATATAGAAATCTAATAATTGTCAAAGAGAAACGGAACAATAAATATCTTCAAGAATGAAACATATAACAATTTCCAATTAAATAACATTATTTCCTATATTTTACACAATAAAAGAAGACCAATACCAAATAACGTATGAAATTATACACTTGGGAATCCATATGTTCCTTTTCCAGGCCGATGAGATGGAATTATTTTTTTTTAATTTATTTATTAAACAAAAGCTACAGCTTATTTTATAAAAAATGTGAGAAAGAGGTACTGGTACCCGGACGCGCCGGCCCAATTCGGCTACAAGCATGGCGCTACCTCTAATTAAGATAACTAGAACTAAAGAAAAAATAGTTTAATCAATAAGTCAATAATAGCAGACGGAGTCGTGGAGAACGTAAACGAGCCTGGTCAATCAATTTCGACCTTTCATTTCACTAGTGAATAGACAAGTGAGTCACCAGCGAGACATAGCATTACCGAATAGAGCTGCCGGCGATTGAAGTAGTACTACAAGGAACCCTTATAATTTCGCTCTGTCCGTCCGTCCGTCCGTCTGTCTGCCCGTAAGGTGGTCCCCCTAGCATTTCAAAACTATTAGACGTAGAGACTTGAAAGTTTCCATGCTGATAGAACATGCTAAAAACTCACAAGGGAAATAATTTTGAACGAAATCGAACAATTTTTGAAGTTATTTAACAAATACGTTTATAGCGTATCAGATACGGAACCCTTCTATATAAGCGTGTCTTGACTTGCATGTTTCGATCTTAATATGTATGTACAGTCGACCAAGAAATTTGTTTGCCACGCTAAGGTCGAATGTCGTTTGCACGTCAATTGGTTAAAAGGCTCATATCTGCTTGTTATGCCTTATTTATTTTATTTATTTATTCATACGCTTTATTGTGCACCACAAAATAAATTAACACATAAGAAAGTAACATACAGCAAGAAAGGAAGTACAAAAGGCGGTGTTATGTTCATTTCTAATAATGACAGTTAGAAATCTGCCGCTCTCTGCCTAAAATAGGGGATTGCCTGTATTCGTTAACTATTTTAGAACCACTCGACCGATGTAAAAATATATTTCTAAATTCAAGGGCAACTTGTGTATAGGTTATTAATTAAGTTATGCTCTGTTTGAAAGTTTGTACACGTGGGATGTATGGATTTATCTTTGACGCTCTTTCATGTAAAAACTGCTGAATGGATTTTAATAAAACTTTACAATAATATAGTTTATTCATGAGAGAGGGTTCCGTATCTGATACGGTATAAACGTATCTGTGCATGAGAAACTAACTTTTCCCTATTCATTCGCGGATTAAAGCAAATTAGGTTAATTTCTCATGCATGTCATGGATTTCCGCAAAGTAACGCCTGATTCTATCAATTATAAACGTATTTGTTAAGTAACTTCAAAAGTTGTCCGATTTCGTTCAAAATAATTTTCCTAATGAGTTTTTAGCATAGTTCTATCAACGTGGAAATTCCTAGTCTAAAGAGATATAGAGAGGCACCTCCGGCCGTAGCGTTTGGCGCTATCACGTAAAATTATCGTCCCTAAACCGATTTTACGGACAACCAATTTTTTTTTGTCGTATATTTAGTTAGGAGCATGTCTTATATATTTTCCAGTTGGTCTAAAGTCTTTGCATAATACTAATGTTCAAATAATTGATATAATCAGGCGTTACTTTGCGGAAATCCATGACATGCATGAGAAGCTAAACTACTTTGCTTTAATCCGCTCTGCCGTATCGTTGAAGTAGATTTTTCCGTAAATTTCTTTAAATTCTGTCGCACATGGAGCTATGATTTCATAAAAAAACGGAGGCGCATTGTTGTAGACAAGTTTGTGGCCGGAAACAACAATTTTTATAGTAAAATGTACAAGATCATCTGCAGGTATCGTCTTTCCTGGTTTTCTTAGGCAAGTTTTGACTTGGAACTTTACACTTGACTCTGCAAGAATCATTATGTCCATAGGTGTCACTCTAAATATTTTGTTCATTTTTGATGATGTCATTATTTTTATTCTCACAGGATAAATTTTATGTGTATTTGTAATTTCAAAGAAATCTTCCAAATAATCAAATGTAATAGGCGATTGTGACAGATCGAGAACAATGGGTTGTATATTTATAGGATCCTGCCAAATTTCCGTGAAAATTTTAACCGTTTTAATTATATTGATGTCTTTGTTACTAGAATCGTGAAATACGAAATCATAGTAATTTTGATGAAATCCTATATGATGGACTTTCGTAAAATAAACAAATACTATTTTTTTAGAACGAGGCAAAATTTTCAAATAGGTGTGTTTAAAAATAAATGAATCAAGAGCCAGTTCTACAATGTCGTTTAAAATTAATTTTATAACGTCAAGAGTATAAATTGAATCATTACTATTTTCAATTTCTAGTACTTCAGCATTGACAGTCGACATTTCTTTGTTTGAAGATATAATTTTACTTTGAAGTTCATTGTCTTCTATTCTTCGATTTAAGCTTTCAGAGTCTTCATTGGTTAAAGTTGATTCATTTCTCTTCTCAATAGTAAAATCTACTATCTTTCTTCTTATATGTAAATAATAAGTTTCGTCATCACTATTTTTTATTTGAACAACCGCTTTTGGATAACCAATTTTTGCACTCACATTCCATCTATAAGAAGGAGGAATGAATACTGTTTCAGAAACCGTAATCGTTCTTGATTTCATAAAATTGAAAAGTATTGGAATACAAAGAATTTCTTCCGCCGCATTGAATAACACATTACGGCTTATTTTAAAATCCAGTCCTGAGGATATGTCGTCATCTTTATTTATGTCTTTCAGTGAAAATAAAAGTTTTAAGGATACTGTTAAGCCCGGATACAATTTGAAAGGTGTAGGAGGAACTATTTTAATCGTCCTAAAGTACGTTGAATCTAATATTTTCCTAAATCTTACGTGTAAATATTCAGTACAGCAATTTGTCAAAGCAAATTTAATAGACTGCCTGCTTTTTGAATTATTAGTTATAATTATTTTTTCTGGATCAGAAATCACTAATTCTGTATATAAATCTTCTTTCGTTATATCTAATTTCCATTCTGAGAGCTCAAAATCATTAACTTTAAGTAATGGACTGATAATTGAACGAAGAGGTGATATCAATTTGTGCTGATTCGTGCAAATAATTGCTGGTAGATGTGTGGCACTAGATTTTAATTCTGTTTCTATGTCGTCCTCTGTTACTAGGGCTTCCTTTGATTGCATTGCTTCAGTGTTTGGATGTTGTATAGAGGTAATATCAGTCTCTTCGAACTCTTGTTCCAGAGCAACACTTGGTGCCTCATTCTTGGGCGATAAAATATCGTCTTGTAAACGCACTTTACGTTGCTTAAGCTGAAATTTCATATCTTCCCATAACTTAGAAGTTCTTGCGTATCTATCTGTTAGTTCAAACGGAGACGGTCTAAAACTTTGTGTTAAAATATTACGCAATATTTGAAATTTGCGATTGTTACAATTTTTAAGTTTCACTTTATAATCAGTTTGTACAATTTGCATTGTTTCTATAAGTTCCTTCCATTGTGGCAATGATCTAAAGTCAATTTTAAATTGTTTTTCAATATCTTTTATAAATTTCTCTACATCCATATTATAGTCACTATAATGTCTCACTCGGAAATGTTTACATTCCTTTGAATCCATTTTTGTATTATTAAAGTATTTAAAAATATATAAAATACTTGGATATAAAATTAATAGTTTGACAATCTGATATGACAATGTCATGCGTTATTTTAGACAATATTTAGATATTTCCACATCTTTGATAGCTCTCGTTTATTTGATGGATATGATTTTAATTCTTTTGTTTATATTAAACCTTCTTGCATAAACAGCAAATTATAGATTTTACATTGTATACATGTTTGGCTTCAAAGGATTTTGATCATAATGTTTTAGTTGCTAAGATGTACCTTTGCAGTTGTTAATCAATTGGCAAACAAGACAAACAACCTTAAATGGCGTGAAATAAAGATGAAATTATGTTTTCACAAATCGACTACTTGTCGATATGACAAGATTTCTGAGCATACTTATGGATTAAATATTTATAAAAGTAAAAATGTAGATTATATTGATCACTAATATTGTTTAGCTTCAATTTTTTAAAGTAACTTTTTTACGCACTCTTGACTTGGGGAGTAAGCTGGTGAATGTCTGATGAGGGCGTTACGAAAAGTGTGATAGGCCGAAATTGTATACTCATTTTCAAGTATATGTTACATATATAACGAACTTTTACTTTATTCGTGTGGTCTAAAGAAATCTCTTTTTTTTCAACAGGTAGGCAATGGAGAGAATACCGCGTGTCTTAATAAGTATAGCACTTGCTGCTCTTCTTCCAGTAGCATCACTAGACAGCCAGGAGAAAGTTTCCAAAGAGGACGTCCCTCACTCACGCCAAAAACGAATTTTGTGGATAACGAACGATGGACGTTTGGCATTACCACCTGGAACCACCATGGGCATATCGCCTTCCATTTCGATGCCATTCGTGAGGCATCCACCGAAAGGATTCCTTTCTAACATGACTGTTAGTTTTCCGTTTACAAGTAAGTGTTTCTTAAAATACTAGCTGTATTCTGACTCGTCATTAAGGGCCGGCAGCGCATCTGCTGGCCTTCTGGTCCTGCAGATGTCCATGGGCGCCGGTAGGCACTTCAGTGCCTGCTGCTTGCTCGTTTGCCCCCTTGTAACATAAAAAAAAATACTTGTATAAAATATACATGTTAGTGTCCTGTGACTTTATCCGCGTTGGTTTGTTTTAATAAGAGTCCTGTTAGAGTCGGTCCAGCCTAAGTTTTCTTTTGTCAAAAGATTCGAACCGAACAGATATAAAGACAGGTATTTAAGAAATTTTTTATGTTTAAAAATTAGGCATCTTGTTGCTAGTGTGCAATGAAAACGGCGATTCACAAACACAAAGAAATTTTTACTAAACCGCATACGAAATTTCTTCCAAAAAAAGAGTTCTTTTAAATCAAAATAAAATGTAAACATAAAATTTCTGACTGGCCCGTTGGCGCAGTGGGCAGTGACCCTGCCTTCTGCTCCGGGGTCATGGGTTCGATTCCCGCCTCGAGTCTAGGTGTTTCTGAAAAACTATATCAAGAATAATCAAAGAAGGAAACTGCGCAGTTAGCACGTCCACTAGAATTGTCAGTCCTGGTAAAATGTCGACTCCATCCTAAAAAAGTAAACATACATGATTTGGAGCCTCGTCAAAAGAAGGGCTGTAGAGCTTAATGGTGCCCAAGTTACAAAATATATTGTTGAATTGACAGAAACTACTTTCGCAAGCATTACATCTGAATAGTGGAAAACGCAATGTCTGCCTTTTAACCTCAAAAGTATTTAAAATCTCTCTAAAAAAAAAGACAATTTTTTTAATTATTTCAATTTAATTTGGACTTGACAAAGCACCAAAACTGTTTAAATTAAACATAAAGCTTAAACATAAGCGTTATCGATATATATAAAAGCGTGAAACACCTATCACAAAATTTCGAAAACCGCGGAACGTACAAAGATGAAATTTTGTTAAAAGTTAGTGTATGGTTGGTAGAAGTCCGTAAACGGTATTTTCTACGAAAATGTTATATATATAAACAGCTGACACATAATAATCCTTTTAATTCGTTATTTTATAGAGAACTAGCTGTACCCGCGACTTCATCCGCCTAAAATTAGTTAAAATAAATCGATTCAGTTTTAGCATGATGGTATATAGCCTATAACCTTCCTCGATAAATGTGCTTTCTAACACTGAAAGATTTTTTTTAATCGGACCAGAAGTTCCTGAGATTAGCGCGTTCAAGCAAACAAACAAAAAACTTTAGTAACAACGAGCTCTCCTCTACTACGTCTAATTAGAATGTTAACATTGAGTAATAGGAAAGTGAAATTATCGAAACAGTGAGAAGTGAATTCAATTAACGTCGAAAATGGATTAAAGAAGGCTGTCAAGTAAAAGAGGACGTTGTAAGTGAGGAAGGGTCTAATAAATACCAACGAAGCTCGAGCGAGCGCCTCAACACATCCGGGCATCTATCATCGGCGAGTGGACGCTTCCGTTGCAGTATTTACTGTTCGTGCGCACGTTAAAAGGATCCCTGGAACCTACACTTGGTTAACAAGTCCCAGGCACCGCCCTGGTTCCTTCTTCTGCAATACGATAAACTCGGCAGCCGCATGGTCAATCCATAATGAAATATCATTAAAATAACATTTCAATGTCTTCAACTTTAATTAAAATACATTTTTTTTTTTTATGGTTTAAGCGGGCAAACGAGCATACTTGTCACCTAAGTGATCATCGTCGCCCATGGACACCTAAAGAGCTAATTAATTAATAAAGTTAATGTGGAAAAATTATTTTAAATAATTAATTAGGGATCGTCCAAGTATGCGCGCGATGCGATTTTCACAGCCGTACAGCGTGACTTAGTTCGCTTTTGTGCAGAGAACTTCTTTTTTTATGATGTTTAAACGTCAACGTCAACGTCGACTACATAGGCATGACAAAATGCATAGGCTTCTTTCCAGCATACAGTTCTATAGGTTATCCATCATCTAGGTAAGGATGGACACGATGATTAGTTAATTAGTTTTCATTAATAAGCAATATTTATTTTTCCTATGCGTTTTTGAAAATAACGGTCACTTAGTTAAGTACACTTAGGTATTGTGGCGAGTTTCAATGATTTATTACCGCGGTATCTAACCCAGGACAGGATGAATGGGTCTCATCGAGTTCAGGGCAAACCATTTTTTATAGAATCTCTCACGTTGTCGAACGTTGAATCAGGTAGACCATCTTCGATTGGTGCCGGATCCTCAAAAACTGTTTACTTTTCTACTCGCACACTTGTTACTTATTGTTTACTGACGCCGTGGAGTAAAGAAGTAACAGGCGGTGCCTGAAGTACCTTTGTAAACATTTTTTTTTAAGGCAAGTTAACTTAAACTGCATAATTCTGCGAATCTGTACTCTATACTAATATATATACACGCACACGCATATTCTATCTATGGCAGCTCTTAAAAAATAGTTAAAATTGTAAGTTATACATAAAGAAAATCTGTCAGTGCTAGAATGGGTCACCCATCTATCACCCGGTTGCAGCCAGAGCAACTTAACTTAGTGATCAACTCAAATGCCAACCACTGATTAGGCCACGACCTCCTCTTTATCTATATCTTACTTCATAAAGAAATCTACATGAAATTTTAAGCGACCAATATGGCGCTATGTTTTGATATTCAATATTAATATGTAGTAAGAAACCGTTCAGGCGGCACAACATCTACCGGGTCCACCAGTTAAATACAAAATGAAAAAAGGATTAAAAACAATATTTTGTACCATGCCTACATAAATACAAATAAAAGTTATTTTTACCGACAACTCCTTTTTTGATAATTCTTTTCTGGATTTAAAATGTTTACTTTGTTTACTTTGATTAGACGCCGTACTTCCTTTGGTAGAGTTATTCTCGACTATATTTAAATCAGGGATGTCCACTTGAACTTTATATAACAATGGCAATTTTATTATATCGCTTTCAGTCTTATAATCATAGGACTCTAATCTATTTCCTTTAATCATTTTATTTACATGAGCCTTGTTTTTGTCAACACATTCAATAAAACTTTCAGATTCTTTTTCTGTAGGAATTTCAGGTTTTTCTTTTGCTTTTATAGTTGGCAACTCTGATATTATCGGACTATCTTTTATTTTTTCAGTTTTCATTAATTTCTGTTCTTTTAATCTCTCCTTTTGTTTTTCTTTCATCATTTTCAGCATGAACATATAGTTAGAGTCATGTTTTTTGATCATTTCCTTTTGTTCCTTATTATTTTCTTTACCAGACTTTTTTACTGCATTTTCATTAATATTTTCTTTATATTTTGATTTGGCGCCGCTAAATTTCTTACCCGCTTGTTTTCTTAACTCTAAACTTTTTGTGGTTGTTTTGGATGTTACATCATCATTAAAGTTGATATCCTTTTTAGATTTGCGTTCTTCTGTTTTCTTTTCCTCATTTTTTGTCACTGATATTTTTGATAGAATTTTTTCATTTGCAAACGTCTTTAGCAACGGTGTAGATTTTTCGATATATTTTTTTCTATCATGCAAATATTTACATATACATATGCTTTCTGAATCAAATAAAGAGGAGTCACTTAACTCTCTAGTAACAAGTTCTTCGAAATCGTTAGTGTCTAACTTAAGTATTAAATCGTTAAGAAATTTGTTACTTTCATTAATATCGATGTCGGGCACAATAGCTTTAAACTCTTCCCCTATGTTGGGGGTGCTTAATGTTACGGGTGAATTTAAACATTTTAATAACGTATCTAAATGCATTTTCGATTCTGTATCCAAGCAAATGTTGTGTTTGCAAATTACTTGCCCTTGAATTATGGATTGTAAAAGTTTTTGAACTTTATTTATCAAAGTTGTATATTGTTCCTCTCGTTCTTTATACTGCTGAACCTTATATTTTAAAAATTTATTAACTAAAAACTCGCATCTTTCACACTTATTTCGCTTATTCGGCCTTTTACAATATTCACATATTCCTAAAATTTGATGTTCGCTTATAGTAGATATATCTTTTAATAGATTCTGAACGCGCTGTATGAGCGAAGTGCATTTAATACATTTAGTTTTGTACCGACCTGCAAAACACTTGCAATAAATGAACGAACAGCATTTGAAGGTAGGTACCTAATATTTGCTTTAAAACACTTACAGAGCTCTGAAATGTAATCAAATCTTTTCAATTCTTTATTGCCTGTATTGTATAAAATTATATTTTTGTTATCATCCTTTCCAAGTCTGCTTTGCTGAAAATATTACAAATTCGTCATTAAATACGCATTTTTAACTGATCATATTAGGGTATTGGGAACTGATTACGACACAAAATCCGATTGTTTCTTATTATATCTTACCATAGCCTCATCTTCGTGAATATAAATCATAAGGCCAGAATTTTTCAAATTTGCAACCTTCTTAAAGTCTTCACGGCTGGAGGTTTTACACTTCGCACAACATCGCAGTAACCTGTAAAGTTAACTGTATAATAATGAGTGCATTATTAAACTTTTTACTCAATTTTGTTAAATTATTTTTTCTTCCAACTAAGCAGTAATGTTATCAATAATCATTACGTAATCTATCAGAAAGGACGCCTTTTCTGGTTAGAAACAAAACAGTGCACAGTTTTTATTTTCATATAAATTTACCGCAGAGGTTTAATGTGTCATTTTATCCGATTAAGTATCGTATAAAATGTTTGATACGAATAGAAAATAAAAATCGACCAAATAAATTCGGAAAAAAAACAAATAGTGCCTATTCTATACCATAGTAAAACTTTGATACTACATATTTAATAGGAAAGCTTAAAAATGAAAATAGACAGCGATGTAATTGAGAGAAAAGTAGATTACGCATTACTAATACCGCAGCCGCGCCTCTCACTTTCTCTTCACTGGTGATTCTCAACAAGTTAAGATATTAAGATAGAGAGAGGAGATAGAGGATAGGAGCGCAGAGTAGAAGTTAAATTAATAAATACATAGTACAGTATTTAGTTATGTAGTTACATACAGATGAATTTGATATAAGGGTACGCAAAGAGGCCAAATTCTTACATGGTACCTATTCCGTATTTACAAAATACATATAAACAGAGACTTGCACTGCTTAAAAAAGAAAGGACAACGCATTTAAAAAATATATATATATATTAATTTCACTGGCTAGATAGTTTTTATGAAATATTTCTTTTTCGTGGCTTTTCGGGACTAATTGACCACGAAATGTGTTAATACATTGAATTCATGATAGTTCAATAATATTGCAATAAAAATCATAACGGTATTAGAAATAGTATAAACTGCACTTAAATAATTAAAGTTCATTAATTACGAGCAATAATCTTATGGATTAATACAGGTGAGATAACTATCACGCATGCGCGTTCACATTTATTTCAAAATTCAAAAATATATGTTTTTAATAAGCGGCCTGATATATCCACACGTTCCTTTGAACCCCGTTCCATTGCAGATACGAATCTACTTTTATAATTCCTTTAGCATTCTGATGTCTATTTACATTTAATAGGTTACTTTGGGGTAAAGAAAATAATGATTTAAAAGAAATATCTTACTTATTTTCAGGTGTGTTTCGGCTATCGTGGGTTAGGTAGCTGATCCAGACGTTGGCGAATTCTACACACAGCATAATGATTTTATATTATAAATTGCTATGACAATATAAAACAGATAGAAGCATATGGTTTAATGGAATATATTATTAAATAAACTATGTTGGAAGACCTGAAGCGTTATAAGACAGATCCAGACGTTGGCGAATTCTACACAGAGCATAATGATTTTATATTATAAATTGCTATGACAATATAAAACAGATAGCAGCATATGGTCTAATGGAATATATTAACAGTAACTACTAATGTATTCGGTACTGAAAATAATGTATAAAAATTCTATTCAAAAATATTTATCAATGCGAACAAACTATTTGTAAAAAAATAATATACTTACATCCATATAATATTTCTATGCATATAATGTACTTATATAAACAACACAAATTCAGTTGAGCGAACCAAGGCAATTTTATATCAATTTATTGACTATAAGACTAATAAAAGAGAATTTCTCGTAAATAAATTTACAATTTATCGCTGAACAGTTCGTAGTTTAATCAGTGGTCGGCATTTAAGGCAATCAGTAAGTTATGGGTTCTTACCGCGGCCAGCTAATAGATGAGTACCTCATTCTTACACTGGTTTTTCAAATATCCGACCTCCTCGTTGTTTCAGAAGGCTCGTCAAACGTAAAACGTAATCGTAAGTGGGTCCTGATAAATCTTACAGAGTTATATCAGTTATGTGAATGCAGTCAGTCATCTTTAGTCGCCCCCCAGCCACATCCTCCAAATCTAAACAATTTAGATGGTTTAGAAATGAAGGACGCCGTTAGTGCCCTTAAATGTGTTTAAGTTAGTTTAAACACATTTAAAAAGGCACTAAATTTCTTCCAGACGTTCAGAAAGCGTTCAAAGACATAAACACCCGTATATACAGCGAAATAACATATTATGAAGATATATAAAATTAGTTCCCGATATTATTATTCCTCTATAATTCACCAATTTCTTCCCTCCTATGGAATATTTCAAATTAAGTTTTTGTCCTTGAAGACTAAAAAGTACTACAAAACTTCACGCAGCTACACAAAGTCCCCGGCCACACTATATGATCATTGAAATGGTAATTCAAATGAAGTTATGTCTGGCTCCGGCATTAGGTGAAGACGGTAATTCAAAAACTGGCTGATAGAAATAAAAAACCATTGAATGCCTATATATTTCCCGAGGTGTTCCAATGCGAGATTAGTTTGCATAAATACGTGACCTGGGTTGACATATATTTGGTTAGGTATTATTTTTTATAAAGAATTTATAAAAGCATTCGAGTCGATCACTAGGTTAGGTGGCTCTTGCTGCGACCGGGTGATAGACGGGTGAACCATTCTAACACTGGTTTATATTTGATATCCGACCTCCTCCGTATTTTGGAAGGCACGTAAAACAGTGGGACCCGATTAATGTCACTTTGTGATATTTGTCGTAAGTTTGTAGAAATCGTGGGGGTTTCGAGGATGACGTCAGATGGCAATCGGTTTACCAAGTGCGCTACCAGTTTGTTAATGCGTTGCCGGCTTTGCAGGTATGATATATTCGCTCTTTATTACTTTTGTTCCTGCTTATGTTTTAATCTCTTTAGTCCTAGTAACTAGTAGTCACCCATGCTATCACGCTTTAAGGAGGTTTGCCGTTTACCCCTTATATTAGCACGTTCAAATAAACAAGCAAACTCTTCAGCTTTATATATTAGTACAGATATAAATATAGATAAAAATATATTAAAAATATAATGAGCTTGTTATAAGCATTTGTTTTGAAAACTTAAGAAAGAATAATTATTCTATTAATTTATTTATACACCTATTGTATGTGAATTTGCAATTGAAGAATATAGCAGATTCTTGTTTTATTTTCTTGACGATGCATTTCAAGGAACCTCTCTAAGTACCAAAGTATTATAGAAGAAATTAAAATATATCGATAAAGGCGATGGCCATCTCTACTAATCCGGCACGCAAATTGCAAACGGGCGTTTTATTATTTTAAGCGAGCAAACCGTTCTCAATGGTTTTATTTAATTTATGTTAAAATTGTTTTGTGTTTATTGAAAATTATGTTAACCGGGTTTTTTCAAGAAATCGTCATTCTGATTCCATATGACCATTGTTTTAAACAGATAGTTTCATTTTTAAAATTATACAGGGAAATGAAATGATACTTTTATGTCACTACACTTCAAAATAATAAAAAAATTTCATGCTAGTGCTGCTATCTATGTTCGGATGCACCCGAAAACCTGTTAAAAATCAATCCTCATAGTCAACGCAATCAAATATATGGTCGTACATTTTCCATATTAGTACAATCGCAAAGGGCATCAATACCGTAGCGTGTTTCCCATTGACCTAGAAACATAACATTTCGCAATAATCTAAGGATAGAAAAAAATCCAAAAACCGTAAACTTGTAGTTATTCACATTACAAAAAAAATATATATATACCGTGACTGTAGGAAATTAAAAAAAATCTTATAAAACTATAACCTAAAATAACTAGGTAAAGAATTACGCGATGGTACGGAAATAAAACTGCCCGGCTCATTTATTTAACTGTTGGATTTGTTTTACATAAATAAAAACATTATATGTAAGTTCTATCAATTTGATTCGCATCATTTTTAGGTTCGTCATTTTGTTTAACATTATCGAACACAATATTACGATTTCTGTAAATAAGGCCATTACAGAAATAACCTCTTATATGCAATGACAAACTAGATGTCAATCAAATTTGCAAAATAAAACGAAAACTAGATCACGTCTGTGTTTTGTTTGATTTGACACACTCGGTATACACCAAAACAACTGCCGTTCCCACTATTGTTACGCTAATCGCAGGTTGTTTGCATTGTCAAAAGCAGGCAACCCGCTGCCGCCGGCGTGAAGGTCGCGGTAATAAGATGAGGGTGTGAAGGCCTGTCTGCGCGCGCACTTTGTACAACCTCAGTTTGCGCTCAGTCGATCAACAGCGTTGCGCGCCTTTGCCGTTTTTTCGAATTTTAACGTTGCCGCAACTGGCGCGCGGGCCGTGTTCCAAATTCGATTTTATTTACTTTTAATTTTGTCATTATAACCGGTCTTCCGTGCTCGTTCGTTTTAGAACGAATCCGAAGATACGATCAAATGACCGGAGTGTTAGTGATCAGCTGATTCAATTTTGGTGATAAATTAGTGCAAATATTTGGTGAGTTGTCGCAGCGTTTTGGTGTTGATTAAATGGTTGATTTGTGTTAGGTAAATGTTTTGCGCATAGTTCACAAGAGATTCGAAAGTATTCCAAGGCGATCGTGGTTCTTGGTGTGTTGACTTTGAATGAAATTGATTTTTACTTATAAACTGTAATCAAACCACCCTAATTATACGAAGATGAATAAATATGACTGAACTGTTAATACAATTAATCGGGGTACTACTAATTTGGCCCGTATAAACGTTTTAGCATGTAGTTTTAAATCGCTTTGCTCAGTACATAATATACAAAGTAATTAATTACTTATTAATTAAGTAGATAGAGCATAATTTATTTAATCGTTTACCAATATAACGATTTCACATAATATATACACTTTAACTTGGATAATAATAAAAACTGTAATTTCTTTTATTAAATTATTCCTTATATCAGCGTTTCTTTTTTTCTTTTTTCGTTTCGTTTCGTTTCTTTCTTTTTTCAAGGTATGGCTATTTTTCACACTTTCTGCAAAGCCCACCATATTTTCTCCGCAACTGAGTAAAAATGTATATACTGGTTTGCAGGAAACCCTGTTTTTTTGCGACCCGATAGTTTCGCTAACCGTGCCCAAGCACCGGGTGGCGACCCACCATTTGGGAAACGCTACCTTATAATAATTTAATTATAACTTTTTTCTTTTATAATACTATAAAAACTCCTTAAAAAATATTCATTCACTCATTTTATTTTGAATAAATTTTCAAAAAGCATTTAAAGTATCTGGAAAATACTTTTATATTAAATATAGCGTTGTAAATAAATTAAGAAAGAGCGGTAACCGTGGTAAGCAAAGACTAATAATATGTTAACAAAGTTCTTTCATTATATAGCATACGAGCTAAAACCCGCAGCTCCGGCCGCATTAACTTAAAACTTCTTCTGAGCGTTATTCTGGTCTAGTACCAGGATCCGCTTAGAATTGCAGGGAATATGGCTGTGGAGGAGGAGGGTTTGACATCATCCGTGGAACCCCCATAATCTCTTCAATCTCACGACTAATATCATTCAGTGACATTAATCGGGAATCACTGTTTTACCTGCTTTCCGAAACAGCGAAGATATAAGATATTTGAAAGCCAGTATGTCACCCACCTATCAATAGATATCGCAGTAAGAACTGCTTAACTTAACGATCGACTCAAATGTCGGTCACTGATTAAGCTACGATCTCCTCCAACCGCTAAATTTAATGATTTTGGCAAAATGAAGGAAAATAACTAGCTATATCTAAACGGTAGAAGGACGGATTCGTGTTGGTGCTTGCATCAAACCCCGCTGGGCTAAGAAAATTTCAATCGTTACTAAATTGTCGATTTAACAACAAAATAAATGCATTAAATTGTTATTAACTTTACAATCTTAACTTTCAAAATACTTACCTTGAAACAATCGTTAAGAATATTTTTTAACACCTTTATCGAATATTCCATTATTACATTAATATTTTTACACTGACGATACTGCTTCGTAATTGTATAAAGAAAAACATACTAAATCATATGAATAAACTTGTCTTTATTTTTAATCTACCATTTCCAGAAAAATAAAATAATTAAATTAAATTATCATAATTATCTTAAATTATTATAATTTATATGTATAATTTACATTTTTATCTTTTTCACTGTTTGTTTGTGTGAACATTATTAAAAACTTATTAATTTCTACAAGTAACTTTTTCTATCATTTATTTAACACACCTATTCTAAATACATTTTAAAATATTAGTATAAAAATAAAAATATTAAAAATATATAAAAATAGATGACCGCCGGCAGCGAGCGGGGCAAGATCTCACGCCACCGGTGATTAGGGGTCCAGAGAGAGGAACCTCCTCACTATACGTGCCGTCTCAAGCAATACCGCCTTCTGTATCCGACTTTTGATCGGTCAGGAGTTCGTTCTCTCACACTGGTATAAATAAGTTAGCACTTCGAAAGGTAAGCAGATTTTCTGGTGGCTATTATTCAAAAATCAAATACGAATTCTACGCACTCAATCGTTTACCGCCTCTTATATACTAACTTTGATAATATAAAATGATCTTTGTTTTCTATAATAGTAAATTGTACTAGGCCATTTAGGCCGAGGTAGGGTTTCTACTCTCGTAGATTCAATTTTATTATATAAATCACTGCCTCCGAGTAAATACAATATTGTGGAAAGAAAATAAAAATTAATCAAAGAAAGACACAATGCAATTAAACTTAATAGGAATGTGCAGCGGAGTTTTGTAGACTTACTTGGATGTGACACCGTCGTCACACACCTGTAAAAGTCACCCAAAATTTCTTTATAGCAAAATCCATACACTATCTACCGACTTCTGTACTTAAATGGGTAATTCTCGAATATGATTATTACCTTTTTTTATTGAAACTGTGAATTTATAGTAGGGGTTCCTGTGATGTTAACTTTGTAGTCAGTTAAGTGTAGTGGGGATCTACTTGATTATGTTGATTAGGCGCAAAAACAATTAAAAAGGTTATGTTAATATAAGATCATGATGATTATTGACAGTTTTAGCTACATGCCTTGAGAAAAGTCTATGTTTTTTCGTCAGACTATATTTTTTCTGTAATCCTTAAAGGATTTCCTTCACAATGACAATAAATAAATCATGCTGGAATCTATACTATCCTCTTTAAAAATTTCTAAATAAAATCCGCGACAAAATATGTCTATTTTTTAAGGTTGGCTCCTAAAACTTTTTTACCTCTATTTAAAAAAAAAACAGACGCATCAAGTTTTTATTGCGTGGAAGTTGTGCTACTAAGTCTTCAATTAAAATATGGGCATTTTTTTGTATAGATTTTTTTCTATATAACTGCGTCTCCCGTCTTTTACATTGTACGATATTTTCGGAACCGACACGATATCCAGTAGGCACCTAGTGTTATCCCACATATCCAATACCAGGGTCCACTTAGATTGCAGAGGATGTGGTTGTGGGGATAGTTAAGACAAACAAATGCCATTTGACATCATCCCCAAAACCTCCACAATGTTACAACCAATATCACTCAGTCACTTATAAAAAAGTGGTAACATAATAAAGACGTACCTAAAAAATACTAAATCCTCTTTTGTTTGGACACAACCATCTACACAGCATGTTACCATCCTATACTGAAAAAGATTTTTTTGATAAAATTGCCTTGTCAGGCAAGTTTGAAGTATCAATAAAACTCTCACTCACTCATTTTAGCTTGACGGTGTTCTTAGGTAACAAACAAAAAAATAAAGTACAATTGAGAACCTTCTTTTTTAAGGTCGGTGGGAAAGGAAACAAACCGTATATTGCCTGGCCTTGTTTCAAATTTGCAAACTAGTTCAGCCCCAATTTATGAAATGAATTTAAACTTGAAATGGACACGAGTTGCTTTGCACCTCCTCGAAAATTAAAGAGAATAATAATAGTAAACAAGGCGTATCGGATGTAGACTATTAAACACAATATGTTATGAAATTTAAGTACTAAATTCCAAAGAAAAAAAATATATCCATAACAATTTATTTTTAAACTGATCTTATAATAACAAGTTGACAAGGCGAGATAACTTGTCTCCAGTCTGTGAATCATGATTGTGTTACGATATCGACCCGAAACAGTGACAAGTGTTTGATAACGCAACGTTGCGTAAGGAACCCTCGTACAGTTATAAAAATTTTAATATAAGTGTCTGATTACCGTAATATATAATTATTCAAAAAATAAAGTGGCTCAGAGCGTGTCGAGACACCTTATACAGAAGGGTTTCGTATCTGATACGCGATAAAGGTATTTCTTAAATAACTTCAAAACTTGTCGTCCGGTTTCGCTCAAAATAATTTTGCTAATGAGTTTATAGCATGTCCTATTCACGTGGAAAATTTGAAGCACCTACACGTCATTGCTTAACTTAACCTTATTAGGTTTCATTGATAAATTTATGATTTAAAACCAATTTTAAAACTCTAATATCTTCTAGATCCCACTAATATTATAAACGCGAAAGTTTGTACACGTGGCTGTATGTATGGATGTATGTTTGGCGCTCTTTCACAGAAGAACTACTGAATGGATTTTCATAAAACTTTACAGTTATATATATATTATACATTTGAATAACACGTAGGCTATAAATTATAAAGATATTCTAGAAAATTTTGCGCAGCTACACAAAGTGCCAATAGGGCCAATAGCAGAAACCACACAAAAAAAAGTAAAGCCTATGCGGTGAACTTTATAAAGCGACTCATCTTATTTAGTGCCCTGCGTGCCTCAATATACGCTCAATACAAGCTACATGTCCTCTTGTACGTGGGAGGACTAGATGGCGGCCTCTGAATTATTTGAATTATTTGTAACTTTGCATGCCTTATCATGGCGAAACATGTGAAACTTTATATATTATAGGTAACAATTTTATGAGACGCTATTTGTTTATGGTAGCACATAATTTGGTGATGGTATGGTTTCCAATACAAGTTACACTCGAGGTGATTCAACAACTATCCATCATAACTTGATACTGCCAGGAACAATATCTACAATTCCGTTTATTGTAAATAAATCCCATATATGTTATACATATGTATAGAACTGTCAGCGAACAACCCTATTAAAGAAGTGCTAGCGATCCCTGGTCAATAAATCAGCTCTATCTATCTTTGAGGCGATCGATCTTCAGACTTGTTGCTCTCATCTACATTTGTCATATGTCTCCACAAGACATACCTCTGCTAATTAGTAACTAATAAAATAGAATAACCTAAAATCGGCCTCGGGCGAAGTAAGACAAAGTCAAAGTCAAAAATGTCTTATTCATATAGACTTATTACGTACTTATGAACGTCATGAGTATAATGCCGGAGCCAGACATAGTTTCATTAAAATGATCGTTTCAATGATGTGGCCGGGACTTTGTGTAGCTACGCAAAGCTTGTAGTACTTTGTAGTCTTCAAGGACAAAAAAGTAGAAACACTTTGAGCTATGTCTGGCTCCGGCATAATAGAAATATATTTTTTAAATCATTATTATCATTTGGTGATAAAATTTACGATGTAAACGCCAAGTTTACAAGAGTTCCAACGTGCCCTGCACCGAGAAAATCCGCAACAATCCCAGTCGGGTAATTTTTTCTTCATCACCATTTTCACACTTTATGCACCCTCAATATAAACTATACATACGGAAGATACAGAATACCGGGTGTTTCTCTACGTCAACCATCAGATACTTTTCGACAATAATATAGTTACCATATAGTAAGGAACACAGTGTCCAATAATATTCCGATCGACTGTTAAATATTATATATAATATTTTAATTCATTTACATGGAGTACTGCTGTCACCCTTGGGCGAGAGAACCACGATATCAGCTCCTTCCATTTGACCGCGTTCAACGTAGAGCGGCTTGAATCGTCGGCGACCCAGCTGTTACCCATCGGCTCGATCCTTTGGCATTGCAGAGACATGTGGGTTCACTCTGCATCTCTTACCGCATATTATATCATGGGGCGTGTTCGGAGGAATTGTTCCTACTTATTCCAGCACAGGACATCTGGACAAAATTTGAAAATTCCACCCTTAACACCTCGATGTCCTTAAGTCCACAACCGTGTGCTCTTCTAGAAACTTCTAGCCCCGCACAATTTCTTTGTAGAATCAGTAACAAGCTTCGGTGTTGCCGAAGAGATACGACTTAGGAACCTTCAAGAAAAAAGCATACTCATTTCTTAAAGGACGGCAACGCATCTACGAACCCTCTGGTGTTGCAGTTGTCCATGGGCGTCGATAGTCACTTAGATGAACCGCCTGTCCGTTTGTCGATACTTTTATTTAATAAAAATCATACTTATATTGCGGTAATACTATGCTTATATGTATATTTCAAAAGGTTGATCGCTCGATTGTTAAATGAGATCTATTTACAGGGCTTTTTGACGCGCATGCGCAGATGCTAGAATGCCCTACAGTAGAATATTGTCGGAGTGTTTAAATATTGTATCTCACGAATATCAAGGGTACAATTAATAAATGAATTCTTTTAACTTATCACCAAGTACATATAGGTACCTGAAAAGTTCCATTACCAGTAATGGACTATGAAATAACCAACTCGAATAGTAAACCTAGGTCTATAGCCCAAGTTAGTCAATTTTTGATTACAATCATCTGAAAACATTATTAGTTTTTATTATAAGGTCAGCAAATAAAACAGCATTTCACATTGAACATTTATTAACAGAAATCAATTTAAACAATTCTCGAACGGATAAATTAACAATTTAACATTACCAATAATAGTTTTAGACAAAAACATTAAACTTTGTACGCTAAATCAGTAGCAATATAATTAACTCCATAACTAATAACGTAGAATGTCAAAAACTAATTTTTCAATTAAGTTTATGTTATAAATAATACAAAGATATTAAATAATTCTATAACGAACCTATATATCAAAACTTTTTAAAAAGTTATAAAAGTAATAAATAATATTAATAAAAAGCGCAACTTGTCTTATATTTAATACACATTTAGGTAATATATAAATGGGTATACATAGAACCCGACAGAATAATCTGACTTACTATGTTTATTTTCTCCTTCTGTGAAAGCAACACGAATATCTATAACTAGAAGTTCGTTAACATGTCATATGATGATAACTTTATATTTATTTCCTTCAAAGCTATGTACACCCATTATATTGTATTAATACACATAAATACTTGACATATGTAAACATTCATTCTACTGATTATTATCGAATAATAAAATAGTAACTTATTTAAGGATTGAATGATTAAAATCGAACAAACCGCCTAATTTGCCTACTGTTACCTGTTACTGTGTTTTAAAATTTATGAAATCAATTTTGAAGTCCGTGAAGTTCAAATATTATTCTATAATATACCAGAAGTATGAATACACATAAACACCTAAACTTTACACCTACACGACATACATTTATGTGAAGAGAAGTGTAAATAAATAAAATCCTTATTCGTGATTTCCTTATAGTGCCTACGTACGCATATGTGTTAATTATACGTTACAGATAGTATGATTAGCATATATGGCGCCCTACCAATAAACCCTTACCATTAAGAGAAATGGAACGCAGAAGCACGACAGAACACGCAGCAAAGCCAGGTCAGGGGGGAGATACGAGAGATCCGAAAGTTATCTAATGTCTGCCTACGAAACCCCGTCACGTTGTTTGTCCACGATGAACTCGTAAACTACATAACCAATTTTAGTCAAATTTGCACACCGTAATCAGTTTTGGCACCTGGAGTGCCACTGCCTTTTTTTCTATAACTAGTGTTGTGCCGCGTAAACTTATCACGATGATATAACTAGATTTACCTGCGTTTTAATATGACTCAATACGACAGGTGTATGGATAGATTTAAAACAGCTCAAACACTAATAATTGTCGCAAAACGCCCTTATTTGTTACCATTTTTTTAAAGTGGGGGAAACCGGTATGCGTACACACCTGCCCCTATGGCCGACGGTGGGTGATGTTGGGCAATCCGCAAGGTACCCACAAGGGTTCAAACTCCACCGCCGTTGGGGTATTTATCGGTAGTCACTTGGGTGAAAGCCGGCTGCTCGTTTGCCCCTTGTTATATAAAAAAAAATAAGCAGTAACTTAAATTTTGTTAAAAGGAGATAATTCAGTATACCTAATTTTATAAGGGGTAATTTGACAAACAGTGAAGGCCCACAAGTGTTCTATGAAAGTAACAGTACATATGGGTTAGAGGTCAGTGGTCTCATAGTCACTTGCCAAAGTATATTTAAGGTAAATCAACTTAAATTACAGGTAAACTTTATTAAGAAATATAGTACTTGCGCTTTGCAAGGGATGGACTTCCTTCTTCTTCTTCTAACTAGCGTTATCCCGGTTAATTGCCAGGGTCCGCTTAGTTTTTTTTTTTTATAGGTTAAGTGGGCAAACGAGCAAACGGATCAACCGATATGATCAGTTGATCAGCGTCGCCCATGGACACCTGCAGCACCAGAGGGGTAGACACAAGAATTATACAGATAAAACCGGTTACTGCGACATTAAGCAAACGTTATCAGTAAGGACGCTATATCCGAGAGTCGCAATATCCCATACACATTGTTTTAAATTACTATTAATGCGGAAAATCGTTAATCGATCATTTTGGAATATTGTTCTTATTCTTCCAAAACGTTTTTTTTTTTTTTTTTTTTTTTTATTGGAGATAGGCAAGCGCTTGACCGCAGTCACACTTGATAAAGTGTAGATGGATGTCCATGGGCGACGGTACGCACTTCGGTGCCTACTGCCTGCTCGTCTGCCCCCTTGTAACATAAAAAAAAAAAAGTATTTATTTTAACCGAGACACTACAAAAAGCTTAAGATAATATATAATAAGAGCAGTTAATTAAACAACAAATTAGGACATACAGTTATCAAAGGTTAAATGTCTAGATTTGTGGCTGCAGGATTTATCAGTGTCTAATTATCTTCATAGAGACACTAATCATTTAAGGATTTGGCCAAAGTGGAGGCGTAGTGTAGACTCATTGTCTCTGTCACTCATATTCTATGACATTTGGTCACATCGAAATGCCTTTCGTTAGAAACGTTTGTCTAGGATTGTTTGATGATAATTGATAAAACAAAACTGTTTTTTTTTAACTTTTTGTTCCTTTTTTTTCTTTTTATATATGTTATAAGGGGGCAGACGAGCAGGCAGCAGGCACTGAAGTGCCTACCGACGCCCATGGACATCTGCACGACCAGAAGAACTGGAAAGATTATCACATTTGGATTGTAAATAATACTGGATGAACAATTTTCAATGTATTTCGCATTCGAAACATAGTAGGTTTTCAAAAAACATAAAAGGGTTTTGTCACTAATTCTGAGAGCCTAGCACGAACCTTTAAACCGAAGTGAGTAGAGGAGTAGACTTCACTTAGGATGAAAATGTTCGTGCTAGGTCCACAGGAGACAAGTTATAATCGTGTCACGCTTTGAATCAATGCTAATGTTTCTTGGTCGACTAAACAAAGACGTGGTAGCACCATCGCTATTGGTCTCAAAGACCTAAGTGAATAATGTAATAATCCTAGATACAATTAACACACTGCTTTTATGCCGGCGCAAGACAGAGCCTCATTTGAATGATCATTTCAATGATTGTGTAGTGTGGCCGGGGACAGCGTAGTTGCGCAAAGTTTTGTAGAACTTTGTAGTCTTCAAGGACAAAAATGTACAAACACTTTGAGCTATGTCTGGCTAATCACGCTGCGATTGTTTACACGGCGATCGCTTGTGGCCACTAAAACGTTAATAACAGTCAGGCGCGAAAAGCTGATTGATTTAATTTAAAAAATGAGTGTGCTTCAGACCACACGACTGAAGTAAAACTTCTTCAGCTCTATCTATATAAGTGTATATATGACGGAGGCAAATTAATTAGCGGTTCAATTCCTAGCTTTTTGAATGATAAAATTAGATAAAAGTCAGTAAGTCGCAAGGAGTGATGGAGAAAACAACACAAGCAGGAGAAATATACTGCAAAATTTGGTACGATCATTATGCTCTCAATAAGATTTACCTTTACTAACTTAAACATGTTTACTGACTTACAAGATGACTTACAAGATCTGTTATGTGTATGGTAAATCAATGGAATGAAAAGAATTCGGTTCTATGATACAATTCATGTTCTTATGTACACATGCAGAACAGAACTAGCAGAATACAAAAAGGGAGGATATAAAATTCTTAGTTTTATTAGTATGTAAAGTAAGAGATCACATGCATATTCAATAAATAAATGCATAGTACTATAAGCACATGTTTGTTTGTTCCTAAGGAAGGTAACTTAATATTGTTTAATAGGTAACAGCCAATTGATACACAAATATATCTATTTAAATATATAAATACATATTTCTACACATATACACCCAGATGTGAAAAATGAAAATACATTTAATATAAGGAACTTTATTATCTGGGATCCATAAAGTGACTTGCAGCATAGGTATATTAAATGAAAATACATATTGTATAAGGAACTTTATTCATTTCTACTATAATGATCCAAGACATTCTTCCAACTCATTCTTAGTCTGCCAATAGGTTGTTGCTGATCTGGGATCTATAAAAAGGAGTTTTTGGCCCAAATATCATTAGACTTGGAAGTCTTATTGGAACAGACATTGGCATATTAAATGAAAATACATTTTATATAAGAAACTTTAATAATTTCAATCAGGACATGCAAAGGATGCACTGGAACTCAGCAAGCTGCAGGAGCACACTCGTCAGCAGGAGCAGGTGACAAAGATGAAAGAATATGAAGCAGCCATAGAACAGGCGAAGATTGAACAAAAGCGGGTGGACTATGAGGAGAAACGGAAAACAATTCAGGTGACATTAAATTTTTGTTGTAATGAAAACAAAACCGGGAGTCCCAACAGAAGTGAAAACAATTCGCCAAAGGTTTCGGTAACAGTGACGTCAAAGTCAAGCTTTCGATCAGGATGATGTGAGTTTCACGCTTTTTGTTTACTCATTGATGTCATTATTATCAACACCTTTGACATTTTCACTACTGTTGGGACTCCCGAAGTGTTCATTTTTTGTAAAACATGCTCATCCATTGTTATTTTATAGATAAAATTGGAAAACAGAGAACCTCTAAAAGCATTGGAATCTACAAATTATGAAATCATATCTGTCATAAAAATTTACTTTTGACTATAAATACTTTCCTGTGTAAAAATTAATATTATTGAGGTGGTTGTTGCCTAATCAGTGGTCTGAAATTGAGTCAATTGCTAGGTTGAGTAGTTGTTAACACAACAGAATCGATGTCAGACTGGAATGATGCAGTCGCTCACCTTAAATCACCCCACATTCACATCCTCTGCAACTAAAGCGGACCCTTAGTAGACCCGTAGTACTAAACCGATTTAACGGTAGGGTAATGTTAAAGAAGATAAAATATAAAATATTGTATTAACCAAAAACAATCCTTAGAATTTATTAACAATGCATTACCAATTTTTACTATTCTTTGCTTAAATGTTTTTTTATATGAAGACAATATTCTATTTATTTATATAGGAAGAAACAAAACAGCATCAAATGAGAGCCCAGTATCAAGATCAACTAGCCAAGACCCGCTATGAAGAACAATTAATTCAGCATCAAAAATCTCAAGATGAAATTTTAAGAAAGTAAGAATTGTTAAGGATTGTATAACTATTTGAAAGACTATATATTAAGAGGAAATTACATATATGCTTGTATACTAACAAGCGGATCTGGAAGACACTGTCCTGCCCGAGCGTTGGCTTACTCTTGCTTTTGAATATCAAAACATAGAACCATCTATTGGTCGCTTATCCCACCGCCTGCCCGCTCTTATGATATTTATAATGCCGTGCATTTTGATCTATGTCGTAAGGTTTAGCCAGCGCACACAATGTAAGCGCAGAAAAAACTTATAAATTCTTGGCTTTTTTCTACTACAATATACATGAATTATGCATACAAATCTTCTCCTTGAATTGATCTGCTTATTGACGAAAACCGCATTAGAATCCGTTGCGTAGTTTAAAAGATCTATTTGTACAATGATGGAAAGTGGCTTCATTTTATATTGTGTATACAGTATATTTTTATACAGCAAATTGCATAATAAGTACAAACATGCATAAATAAATATTATTCAGTAGTATTTTCAAATCTAGTAGTTTATTCTAAAAATATAAATATACTAGATTTTTAAAATTAAAGGTATAAAACATTAAGTAAATGAGCAGTGGTTAAGATGTCAGTGGTCATGATACATTTAAAATTTCTCAAATTATTATTTTTAAAATACAGACAAGAAGAAAGCGTAGCGAAGCAGGAAGCCCTGCGTCGTGCAACTTTAGAACATGAGATGGAACTGCGTGAAAAGAACAAGCTGAAAGCAATTGAAGCAGAAGCAAGAGCACGTGCAAAAGCTGATCGTGAGAATCGTGACATCACTTTAGAACAGATTAAATTAAAAGCAGCAGAAAATAGGGCAACCATATTAGAAAGTATACAGTAAGTATAAAATATACTAATAAACACATAAAAAAATTTAAAGTAACTTTTTTAATAAATTAAAAGTTTTAAATATAACTTCAAAAGGGCTATCTAAATACATGCCAGGGCAATGCATCAAGAATGCTATAAAGTAGGTATACAATTTTAGAATACTTAAATAATTTTATATTAATTTTAAAGAAAACTTCCAGGACTGCAGGTAATGTCATTGGTACAGGCCTCAATGCACTTGTGACAGACTGGGATAAAACACTAGCTGCAGTGGGAGGGTTGTCCTTGCTAGCTCTAGGTGTTTATACAGCTAGGGGAGCCACTTCTGTCACTGCACGTTTTGTTGAAGCCAGAATAGGTATGTGATAATGTCTTATTATAAATTAATAAGAAATTGTAAATTCGATGGCTCCTACGCAAAGTATCGTAAGCCGCATTATTGACATTCTTACTCTTTTATGTCTTCTAAGTTATATTATAACTGTATTACATATTTCAAGGTTAAATTTGAAATTATAATAGATAAAAAAAACTCATCAAGTTCATTTAGAGAACTTATAAAGGGAAAATGGCAAGAATGTGTAGCTTACAAAACTTTATGTAGGAGCCATCAAAATATGTGGGATATGAAAAGCCAAAGCCAACAGTTCATTTCTTAAATATTCTTTAGTCTTTCACAATGGTCATTCTTATTCTCAATTCCATCTGTCTGTCACATTTTATACTATTCTTTGTTCAATTAAATAAATATAGAAAACTACTTATGACAAGTAAAGAGTTTACATTTCAAAAATATCCCACATATAGGGTAATTGGTAATTCGACGTATTTCCGTCAGAAGGTGACTATTTGCGATAATTTTAACCCCTATACACATTATTCGAAAGTAAACTATGGATTTCTATTATAGGAAAACCAACACTAGTCAACGAGACTTCAAGATTTTCTCTGTTAGAGGCAGTCAAACATCCTATCCTTACAATGTCACGAGCAGTGGCAAACTTTAGAAAACCTACAGATGCCCTGGCTGGTGTTGTGTTAGCACCCAACTTGGAGAAACGTCTGAGGGACATAGCAATTGCTACCAAAAATACTAAAAACAATAAAGGTTTCTACAGAAATCTACTCATGTATGGACCACCTGGTACTGGCAAAACCCTGTTCTCCAAGGTTTGTATCTAAGTAATTCTTCTTATCAAATAAATTTCTTATGTATTTAAAAAAGCAAATGGACTTCTATAAAATGTATGTCTACATATGGACATTCCCACAGCATGTTGAACTTTTTAGTACTGTAAAATTTATACCCCTATAACATGATGGTGTTATAACGCATTAATATTATTTCCTAATATTAAATATTATATTCTTTGCATGCAGGGTCGCACAAGCGCATTGTAGGAGAATAATTTTACAAAGCGTTTTTTATGTACGTTAAGACGAAATGTAATTGATATATTGCCTTATTAAGAATAATTACAAAATGAGTTTCTATTCCTTTTATGATGTGCCTTTGTAGGGTTCCGTAGTCCTACAAGGTACCCACATAGTTTCGCTCTAAAACTATACATAGAAATGCATAAAATTTGGTACAGTCTTGTATTGCATATAGACTTTATTTTTGGCATTGTTAAATAATAAGAATTTTTCATTTTAGGGGTACTCTTTTTTAGTATGGGTACCATTTTCAAGTAGTTGGCCTTTACAGTGTTTTTTGCACTGTCATCCCTCCCCCCTTTGGATTTTCAAATTAATAGGTGTAGTGATTTCAAATTTTCCATATTATTGATAGGCTAAAAACTCATTAGGGAAAATATTTTGAGCTAATTCGGACAAAGATTTCTTACGCAGCCCTTCTATATAAGTGTGTCTTGATAATTCTGGGTTATTTTATGTAATTGCTGTGTCTAATGTTTTAGAAATTAGCGAAACATTCTGGTATGGACTATGCAATAATGACAGGTGGTGATGTTGCCCCAATGGGAAAGCAAGCTGTGGCTGCTATCCATAAAATGTTTGACTGGGCAAACACCAGCCGAAGAGGTAATGTTTTATATTTAATAATTATATAGTAAATCATCAAATTATGTTTTATATCACTGAATACAGTAATTTAGTATTTGTTTAATATAGTGTTATCTTCAAATAACGAGCCTCGATTTAACGATTTTTTCCGAATCCCCTAGATTTGTCCTTAAGAGCTAATACGAAGTATACCTTTATATTACGAATGCAGAATATAAATTAAAAGCACTAGCCTACCTCTATATTACGACTTTTTCAACCTAATATAACCTTTACATATTGTAGCCTATCAATAATTCCCACGTAATTATAATCATTCATGTTTCGGCGGATGCAATGCATTTATTTTAGATTGCATGTCTATAAGTAATAGGTTAGTTTAAACTTTTTGGGCAAAGATAAAATTGAGAGCTGTGACTTGTAGATAACCGCCCACTTATAACCCATATTGTTTATTATATATGAACGGAATTACATTAGTACTTTTAATTATCAGGTGTACTACTGTTTATTGACGAAGCGGACGCTTTCCTTCGCAAACGTTCCTCGGCGCATATAAGTGAAGACCTACGGGCGGCCCTCAACGCTTTCCTCTACCGTACATCTGATCAAAGTAGCCGCATCATGCTGGTCCTGGCATCGAACACTCCACAGCAGTTTGACTCGGCCATTAACGACAGACTCGATAAGATGATCGAGTTCGGGCTACCAGGATTTGAGGAAAGGGAGCGCTTGATTAGACTTTACTTTGACAAGTTTGTACTGCAACCGGCTTCTGAGGGAAAAAGGTAATAAACACAGAACTATGCGTCTATTTTTTTTTTATCTCAACACGGGCAAAAGCTATTTCTTTAACGTAACTGCTACGTCATTTTTATTAAAGTACTAGCTTTTGTACGCGGCCTCTACTTTTACTTTTACGCGCGAACTGTAATTTTTTCACTGGATGAAAGGTGGGAAACGTGTTACACGAATGTGTCACGATAATTAACTAAATGGTTAAGTCGAAAAGTGACACCAATAAACTCACGGTGTGACGGCGAGGGGCACGGTGCGGTGGTGATCACATCAAGCGAGTTCCATTATTCAAGTTTGAATTCATTTTTGGGCGCCTTAATTATTATTTGCGGTAAATCTGAGATATTAATTTAAATTATGTGTAAATTAGTGTAATGATGTGCCTCTAATACTTGAGGTAAATAACGCATTTAAGTTGACAAGATTTATTACTATATCTCTCTAAATAGCTTTGCCATTATCGCATTGTACGTGTCAATTTTTCCATAAGATAGAGTGGATATGCTAGGATATTCCTAAAAGTAGGTATTATATGCCATCGCAAACTTATTTGTAGATCTTTGAAAGAGGAATATCCCACCGTAAATTGTTTTATTATAACTCAAATTAGACAGCGTCTTGGGCGAAATCTCCCAAGTGGCTTGAATTTTTTCGACACTTCCTATAATTGTCATTACAATTCAACAAATTTCAACAAGACTTTGCCAAATTATATATCTAAACCTTCCTCGTGAATCATTTTATCTATTGGTGAAAACCACATGAGAATTCATTTAGTAGTTTCGGCGTTTATCGCGAATAGATAGACAAACAGACGCGCCGAAGGACATTGTTTTATAATATGAGTAGTGGGCCCGGCAGACGTTGTCCTGCTCGAACATTGGCTTTTTTTATATCAAATAATAGCGCCACCTATTGGACGCTTACGCCACCGAGCGCCCGCCTCCAACCCGCGTTGCCTACGTATTTTACATCTCTGATAGATATCAGAATTAATATCTTAGAAGATTCTAAGATATTAATTTTAATGATATGCCGTAAATGGCAATTTTGATCTGCATAAAATGTATAGTCGACCAAGAAATTCGTTTGCCACGATAAGGTGGAATGTCGTTTATATGCCAATTAGTTAAGAGACTCATTTTTGCTTGTTATACAGTAAGTTAATTTCTAACAATAACCCTTAAAAAAAATTTCTTTAAGTAGGAACTGTCATCCAAAATGGCAAAGCCACTTTTTTGGTCGACTATACAAAGTATCATCATCAGCCCGCATCAAACTACTGGACTAGATCCTCTACATGAGCACGCCATATACTCCTTATGTTCGCCAACTATATCCATTTATAACCTACAGCTCATTGTGATCAATCGTCCTTTACAGTCTTGATATTGGTTTGGGTCTTTTTTTAGACGGCTGAACGTGGACCAGTTCGATTATGGCGCTTTGTGCACAAATCTAGCGAAGAGGACAGCTGGCATGTCCGGACGTGCCTTGTCGAAATTGGGGGTTGCTTGGCAGGCGGCGGCATACGCCTCTGATGATGGACGCCTAACGGAGCAGATGTGTATCGAGATCTGTGACGATGCCGTTCATGATCATAGACAAAAGGTAAACAATTTTCAAAGTATATATGCTTAATATCACGGGCACAGTGGATGGGACCAGTTATTTTTCTAGTCTTTATTAGGGGTTAGCAACCTGTGGCTCGCGAGCCACATGCGGCTAATTGTATGTAAAACTGTGGCTCTATACGCAAATATGTGATTGACTAATACCAATAATACCATACTATCCAATTTGTTTAGAAAAACAGTACTTATAATTGAATAAGTAGATAATTTTTTTATGAATAATTAGGTTAGTTTTTTCTTATCAACAACTTTATTTATGCGACTCCTATTTATTGTGTTGGCATTAAAAATTATGTGTATCTTCCAAAGCTTTGAAATTTTGTAAATTTTTACTTTTGGCTCTTCCGGTCAAAAGGTTGCCAACCCCTGGCCTATATTATCAAAATGACTGTTTCACAAATGTCTCATAAACCTATCAGCCTATAAAACAATTTTAAGATAACAGTTTTAAATTAGAAAAAAACCTTTTTCAAGATATTTTATTAGTAATTTTACTTTTTATTCGGGTCGATAAAATGGTATATTGTTTGTTTGACAGATGGAATGGCTGTCCGCTGAGGAGAAGACAAGAACAATGATGCCATATCTTTTGGATCTGCCACCTCTGGATAAACCGGATGTACCCGTTCAGACGGCGACTATCACTGAATTGCAGGATACCAAAGAAGAACCAAAAGCGAAGACATCCAAGAAAAAAATAAAGGATGACCTAGAAAAGTGACACCCCCACACGCAAGATGAGCCAGTAAAAACACAAAAAACATGTTCCATACACAAAACGAAAAACTGTGATAGTAGACAGTGTATTTATGATTTTACAGTTTCCAAATTTCAAAAGTTTATTATGTTATCAGAACGTGATATGAAGATTTTGCGTGATTTGTCATTGAGAATGAACGGAAAGGGTTAGTTGCCCATTAGTAACAAAAACTATTCCACATAGTTAGAATCATTTATACTTTACTGTATTTGAAATTTACTGTGCATTTTGTTAATGTTTCATATTGAGACAGTGTAATACTTATCTATATTCAAAGTTTAGTGAAGCAAATTTTTCACTACTTTTGTACTAATATAAAACAAATATAATCACCACCTCTGTATTAATTGATAGAATCAGGCGTTACTTTGCGGAAATCTATGACACATATGAAGAGCTAAACTACTGTAATCCCACAGTAGATTTATTCGGCGTTACAGGAAAAGGTGTTGTGAGAGGTTTCTCGTACAATGCGTTTGTTCGACCGTGAATGCGCAACAATATTTTATAGAATAATATTTATGCGTTATACGAGTACCGTTTTATAGGGGGAATTACAGTAGACTTTGCTTAAATCCGCAAATGAATAGGACAAAAAATCTATAAGCTAAACCACTGAACCTGTCACCGAAGCCTACAATTTATACCTCAGGCACCCTCTATACCATTCTATAAAAGATTATCACAGATGTAATATATTATATACATATGTTTTTGTCTTGTAACATTTTTATTTACTCTAAGCCAGAAGTCCGCAACCTTTTGACAGACAAGGGTCAGGTAGTTATGAAATTAAATGGAGTCTGGCTACATTGTTATGAAATTAAATGCAGGCGGGACACACTAGTATAATAATTATTTGAAAATATGTCTAGCTATCTATTAATATAGATAGACATTGTAAGCGATATTTAAAGCAAGAGCCTCAATAGCTCAACGGTATAAGGTATGGACTGAAAGCCGCAAGGTACCCGGTTCAAACTCCACCGCCATTAGGGTATTCTCGCAACCACTCCTAATACAAGCTCAGTAGGAAGGGAAAAAGGGAATATTAGACATACCTAAAAAGTATTCCTAATATCCTTATTTTAAAAAATGCTAAATTTTAGTACGACAAAACTTTACACACGTGTAATGTAATTAACTATTATTTATTTAAAGGAAATAGATTGCCGTTTATAAAATAGTTGCCGACCGCTGCTGAGCCATAAATACTAGGTGTCTGTAGAAAATTTATGGAGAAATAAAATTTGCAATGTTAATAAATTTTAACGCTAAGCTCTCCTAGCTCAGCGTAATTAATAAAAAGGCAATATTTTTAGTGTTGCGTTTTTACTAAAGTTCTCCTACCTAATAAAGCAGGCAACGCCTGTTATATTACTTATGTTAAAAAATAAGTTAGATTTAATAATAAAAGAACATGTTAATTAATCAGATAATTCATATTTACTATTTATAATGTACCTATTGGGGTTAAGGAATTGGTTGTCGGGCTTGATTAAGTAGAAAGCAAATGGAGTGTGTGATAGCGAAATTCAAATGCAACGTATACATTTGTCATTTACACATGTGTTAACAATTTGGTAAATGATTACGCTTCATTTGAACCTAATTTGAGAAATCAGTAGATTAATAACGATTTCTTGTCAAGATAAAGTAAAAGTATCGCGTATTACCTCCTTAAAAGCGTTATAATTCGGCATTAAGAAAAATACGTCTTATTTCTTCCTTAAAACGTATTTAGCATCAAATCGCCGTACTGAAACGGCACAAAAGTCGTTCAGTACGTTAAATAACTTTATACACGATTTATTATAGATATTATTTTACAAAACCGCGCCATTTTTGCACTTAAAATTATACAAGAGTAAACTTGACATGAACATAAACCTATTTTCAAGTTATTCGTATCTAATCTATATAAAAAATGTTCTCAATGTGACTGATTTTACTTGAATGCGATTTGATTTGTGATTAAATGTCGGAAGAATGATAAAATGAAGATTCAAGGAATGGCTTTTTCATAGTTCACTCAGTAAGAGCATTCTACTAGATTGATTTAATATTCTTATCGTAAATAGGAATATTAAATCAATTATTTAACTATAATGTATTTTGCGCAACAATGTAGCACAAAATCCATTATAGTTAAATAACTGCTATATCCATTAATTCAAAATCACTGCATTATCTTCTTCATTTGTTTCAAAGAATAGTTTTCAAGCTCTTCCATTTTAATAAGCAACATTTAAACTTAGAAAGTCATTAAGAAGGATTGTAAGTGTATAATTGACATCATGTATATTTTAAACATTAAACACCAGAAGGCGTGCATTTATCTATATGATTGTAAGTTTATAATTTGATATCTGCTTGGTGCGCTGGTTCTGAATAGTTATATGTAAAAGTTACTACGTAAGGGGTCGTTCAAGTACTACGTAACGCAATTTCTCGCAAGACTTAATGATGCGTTACAGCGGCGGGAATGGATGTTCGAATAACGAGGTACGTAATATGATTTTTTTTTAATGTAAATAAAAAATTTGGAAATAAAAATCTACCAAATTGACAACCCTTTTCATCATTGCTTTAGTTTTTTTTTCGTTAAGTTATTTTGACAAAAGTAATATGTACGCTAGTGTTGCGGGTAATAAATCTCGTGTTTCGGCTATTATTACGATACACGTGATTAAAACAACAATTTTAGCTACTTTTCGGTACTTGTTACATTTGATGTATGAATGGTCACTTTAATGTTACGTAAAGTCTAAGCAGTGGGAAATGTTACGGCGCGTTACATGGGGAGAGGGGGGTCAGAATTGCGTTTATGCGTTGAACGCCCTCTAAGTAATAGTAAGTGTATTAACTAAAAGGCGTATCTGGGAAATTGAATCGAATGTTTCGAACTGACATGATAGTTTTTGGACAACACTAAACATTGCTTGCCGTAGATTTTTGGCGTAAGTCAAATAATTGATTAATTTGAATATATTTTAAACCAGCGGCTCTACCATATTTCATAAAATATTCTAGGCCGATGGGAGCACACAGTATTAATTACAAAACATTTTAGAAATAATTCAGAGTCCTTACCCAATAGTGGCAGAGTAAATTCTTGGCAGATTTACACTTTCATTCCATATTACGTTCTAGAGATAACAGCCCTTTTTTTCAAAATGAATAAAATGTTTTATGCATTATTGACGCGACTAAATTCAACATTCTCGAATTTTATTATCGAGCTTGCTTAGTTGAAGGGTCTAGTCAGCTCGAATTATGCCAATTTGCGATAGGGTAAGAGAAAAGTCATAGTCGTCGTTTTTCCCATTTTTCAATTAGGAATTCCTTTTGGGGGTAAGGTTGAACTATGAACATTCGTCAATACCAACTTGGTTTGGTACGCCGATGGTTTCTAATGCCTATTCTAATATAAACACGCTGGATTTATGTACAATATGTTATTAATATAAGTTTCATATTATCTTTGTAGATTAGATTGTTTGTTTTCAAATAGATGATTTCTTTTTGAAATTTCTATGTTTAGATTGTTTCTATTGTAATTCCGATTGGCTTTTTTAAAAGTTGTGCATTGCTGATGCCTTAAATGTAGATTTGTGAATAGAAAACTGTTACAATTTACGTTGCGTTTCATTTATTACGAATCCCTTATATATTTTTATCGCCAAGAATATTTATATATCGAACTATTTTAAACTCAGTCGTAGTATTTAATGTGACCAAAAAGGCTAACTATTTGGTCGCATTGTAGTTGGACTCTGTGGCCACTTAGCAGGACACGGAAGTCTCCCATTATTAATCATAACCATCATAGAACTAACTTGAACACAAAATTTTCCAGTTAAGTAAGTTGTAAAAGTACAGTCTTTTTGGTAAAAGAAAGATTTTTTTTGTGTATCGCTAGTTTCTATAAATTGTGCTTTTAATTTTATTTCTAAAATAAAATCTCAGGTTATAACAAAACGTTTATTCCAATCGCTATAATATGATTTAAATAAATGGTACATTCATCAAAAACAATAAAATTTAAATTCGTTTAATCTATACGTAATAATAAAATTGAAGGGTCTGTTTTTAACATCGAAATTAGTTTTATTTACTAATTGCATATGACTATAAACACGATACATATAGAAAAAATGCAAGTTAAAACATTTGTGTTTGTTCCGGGTAATCGTCGAAACGGCTAGACCGATTCGGACGGGACTTTCAGTAGATAGCTGACTGTAAAAGGACGTAGGCTACTTTGCTTTAAGATAAATATTTAGGGTTCTGCACAAAAAAATAAAACCTCAAAATTGAAAAATATCACTGAAGTCAAGCGGGCGAACCCGTGGGTTATAGCTAGTAATACAAATTTTTAAAGCAACATAACATTTAATAAAACAAAAGAATTAATACGAGTTACTATGATATGAATTTATTTAGCTATTTTCCAAATGAAAACTTATATACATCTGGTAAGTAAAAATGCATGAGTCATGATTATTGAAATATTTAAAATACAAACGTGATATTCGATTAACATGTTATTAGAAATAAAAAATTTCATCAATCTAAAAAACTTCTCGAATCTTATTTGTGTAGTACAAGAAGCTTAATATCTAATACAATGTTCTAGCTATAACTATATATCTGTATCTCTTTGTAAAGGTATGATTTATTTTGATGGCAACAATGAAAAATTACAAGCATAATTCGTACTTATGATACATATTCATTGATATAAATGTAATATGAACGAATAGACCACTTTATTGTTATCTTAAAACGTAAGACGATAAAGTCTTCGTCATGATAATAATGAAATAAAACCAAATAAAGCTTAATCCATCTAAATTTATATGTTATTTAGTTTGAACTAATAATTCTGCGTAAAAATTCATTGTTGCTATTGGTAATTGGTGTTTTCAAAATAGGTTGCTACATGGAATATTTTTTAACTGACGGAGGCCAAAAAATGCGGAACTTTATTCTAATCTCCATATGCAGAACGAAGCACTCACATGACACTTTACTATAACTCAGAACCTCTTTGTTATATGTACTATTGTTTAGCGATAGGGTGTTAATTACATATATAAGACATTTCTGCTATATAAGAGTAACACTAACAGACAGCACATTTTGTTCACAAATTATTGTTTCTCGATGTAAATTTTGTAAATAAACTGTGTGCTTTTCTACTTTCAACCAACAATTGTTATACTTTTGTTTAGATCGAACTTTATTAAGATTTAAAGGTTTTTATGTTACTACATAAGTGATGCCCGAATATATAGCTTAAACCAATCGTGTTTTATATAATATCCTTATAAATATATACTATATAGACTGTAAGGTTTGTTATACACTCGTACACTAAATAATCTATAATGTTTTTAGTCACAGCTCCGTATCATATTTTTAAAATTTATAAATCTATTCATACATGATGTCATATTAGACAATTTAATTCAATATAATTTTAATAATAATGCAACATTATCAAAAAGCTTCTTTAGAAATAAACATGGTAAATAGGAATGTATGCACAAAAACAGAACACTCCGTTAGTTCGTCACGAGTGTGCAGCTCTTGTTTTTTTTTTTAATTTATTTTGAGGCACAGCTTTTAGAATACAATTATTTTAATTCGCACAAAAAATCCTACGCAGTGCTTAAAAATCATCATATAGCACATGCTAGAAGCTCTGGTCAAAATAATGCGAATAATAGACAAAAAAGAATTCGGATTAGTTATTTAATTAATAAACATGTGTTTTCGTAATTTCATTAATTTAAGGTACCTTTTGCTTTTGATTCTTTTATAAAGCATGAAGTAAAAAATAAAATATCTGAGCAAGATCTGTTAAATACTTATTGAAATATACGACTTAAAGTTGTTTAGTTATTCACATATACAATTTTGAAAAATAAAATTTAATTTATTATGTACAAAAATTAAAATAAAATTTAGATATTGTTAAATATTCTATTAAAACAATATACAATTGCGTACAATTAATAGTACACATTATAAATAACATAAAAAGATGTTTAAGATTACACAAAGTTTATTCATGTACTGCATAAGTAGCGAAAAATTAATTCACTATTACCTATTATATTATATAAAATAGTGTTTTATATGTTTGTTAAAAATTATACCTTAATGTGATTTATTTTATTTTTTACATTAATTAAATACAGGTATTATTGTTACAGGCTAACATTTATATTATTAAAATATGAGTAATTCCATGTTCTAATAGATTTTATCTTTACGTTACATGGAAAATTTATTTTTCCTGTTCCAATCTACATATAAAACTGATAAAAAAGCAGACATGTTTGATACAGTACACAATTTTATAGAGTATTAAATGTTTTATTTAACCGTTTCA